>OU342742.1:271586752-271772623 GCA_910589775.1 Avena eriantha
GTTGGATGTGTATTCTTCTCATGAACCACATATAGAGTCATTGCATGTCTGTTCTTCTCACAAACCACATAAGGATCCACCGGTGTCATTGGATGTGTGTTCTTTTCATGAGCCACACCCAGTGTCATTGGATGTGTCTTCCTCTCACAAACCACACATGGATCCACCAGTGTCATTGCATGTGTGTTCTTCTCATGAACCACACATGGATCCACCAATTGTCATTGAATGTCTGTTCTTCTCACAAACCACATATGGATCCACCAGTGTGATTGCATGTGTGTTCTTTTCATGAACCACACCCAGTGTCATTGCATGTGTGTTCCTCTCACAAACCACACATGGATCCACTAGTGTCATTGCGTGTGTGTTCTTTTCATGAACCATAACCAGTGTCATTGCATGTATGTTCCTCTCATAAACCACAAATGGATCCACCAGTGTCATTGCATGTGTGTTCTTCTCATGAACCATGGCAAGAGTCATTGCATGTCAGTTATTCTCACAAACCACATAAGGACACACCAGTGTCATTGCATGTGTGTTCTTCTCATGAACCACACCTAGTGTCACGGCATGTGTGTTCCTCTCACAAACCACACATGGATCCACCATTGTCATTGGATGTGTGTTCTTCTCATGAACCACATCTAGAGTCATTGCATGTTTGTTCTTCTCATAAACCACATAAGGATCCACCAGTGTCATTGGATGTGTGTTCTTTTCATGAACCACACCAAGTGTCATTGCATGTGTGTTATTTTCATGAACCACAACCAGTGTCATTGGATGTGTGTTCTTCTCATGAACCATACCAAGTGATATTAGATGTGTGTTCCTGTCACAGTGTACACATGGATCCACCAGCGTCATTGCATGTGTGTTCCTCTCATGAACCACACATGGATCCACCAAGTGTCATTGCATGTCTGTTCTTCTCATGAACCACACCCAGTGTCATTGCATGTGTGTTCCTCTCACATAGTACACATGGATCCACCAGTGTCATTGGATGTGTGTTCTTCTCATGAACCACACCCAATGTCATTGGATGTGTGATCTTCTCCCAATCCACACATGGATCCACCAGTGTCATTGGATGTGTGTTCTTTTCATGAACCACACCTAGTGTCATTGGATGTGTGTTCTTCTCACAAACGACACATGGATCCACCAGTGTCATTGCATGTGTGTTCCTCTCATGAACCACACATGGATCCACCAAGTGTCATTGCAAGTCTGTTCTTCTCATGAACCACACCTAGTGTCATTGCATGTGTGTTCTTCTAAAAAACCACATAAGGATACACGAGTGTCATTGCATGTGTGTTCTTCTAATGAACCACACCTAGTGTCATTGGAAGTGTGTTCCTCTCACAAACCACACATGGATCCACCAGTGTCATTGGATGTGTATTCTTCTCATGAACCACATATAGAGTCATTGCATGTCTGTTCTTCTCACAAACCACATAAGGATCCACCAGTGTCATTGGATGTGTCTTCTTTTCATGAACCACACCCAGTGTCATTGGATGTGTGTTCCTCTCACAAACCACACATGGATCCACCGGTGTCATTGCATGTGTCTTCTTCTCATGAACCACACATGGATCCACCAAGTGTCATTGAATGTCCGTTCTTCTCACAAACCACATATGGATCCACCAGTGTCATTGCATGTGTGTTCTTTTCATGAAACACACCCAATGTCATCGCATGTGTGTTCCTCTCACAAACCACACATGGATCCACTAGTGTCATTGCGTGTGTGTTCTTTTCATGAACCATAACCAGTGTCATTGCATGTATGTTCCTCTCATAAACCACAAATGGATCCACCAGTGCCATTGCATGTGTGTTCTTCACATGAACCACGGCAAGAGTCATTGCATGTCTGTTATTCTCACAAACCACATAAGGATACACTAGTGTCATTGCATGTGTGTTCTTCTCATGAACCACACCCAATGTCATTGCATGTGTGTTCCTCTCACAAACCACACATGGATCCACCATTGTCATTGGATGTGTGTTCGTCTCATGAACCACATCCAGAGTCATTGCATGTTTGTTCTTCTCATAAACCACATAAGGATCCACCAGTGTCATTGGATGTGTGTTCTTTTCATGAACCACACCCAGTGTCATTGCATGTGTGTTATTTTCATGAACCACAACGAGTGTCATTGGATCTGTGTTCTTCTCATGAACCACACCAAGTTTCATTTGATGTGTGTTCCTGTCACAGTGTACACATGGATCCACCAGTGTCATTGGATGTGTGTTCTTTTCATGAACCACACCTAGTGTCATTGGATGTGTGTTCTTCTCACAAACGACACATGGATCCACCAGTGTCATTGCATGTGTGTTCCTCTCATGAACCACAAATGGATCCACCAAGTGTCATTGCAAGTCTGTTCTTCTCATGAACCACACCTAGTGTCATTGCATGTGTGTTCTTCTAAAAAACCACATAAGGATACACGAGTGTCATTGCATGTGTGTTCTTCTAATGAACCACACCTAGTGTCATTGGAACTATGTTCCTCTCACAAACCACACATGGATCCACCAGTGTCATTGGATGTGTATTCTTCTCATGAACCACATATAGAGTCATTGCATGTCTGTTCTTCTCACAAACCACATAAGGATCCACCAGTGTCATTGGATGTGTCTTCTTTTCATGAACCACACCCAGTGTCATTGGATGTGTGTTCCTCTCACAAACCACACATGGATCCACCGGTGTCATTGCATGTGTCTTCTTCTCATGAACCACACATGGATCCACCAAGTGTCATTGAATGTCCGTTCTTCTCACAAACCACATATGGATCCACCAGTGTCATTGCATGTGTGTTCTTTTCATGAAACACACCCAGTGTCATCGCATGTGTGTTCCTCTCACAAACCACACATGGATCCACTAGTGTCATTGCATGTGTGTTCTTTTCATGAACCATAACCAGTGTCATTGCATGTATGTTCCTCTCATAAACCACAAATGGATCCACCAGTGCCATTGCATGTGTGTTCTTCACATGAACCACGGCAAGAGTCATTGCATGTCTGTTATTCTCACAAACCACATAAGGATACACTAGTGTCATTGCATGTGTGTTCTTCTCATGAACCACACCCAATGTCATTGCATGTGTGTTCCTCTCACAAACCACACATGGATCCACCATTGTCATTGGATGTGTGTTCTTCTCATGAACCACATCCAGAGTCATTGCATGTTTGTTCTTCTCATAAACCACATAAGGATCCACCAGTGTCATTGGATGTGTGTTCTTTTCATGAACCACACCCAGTGTCATTGCATGTGTGTTATTTTCATGAACCACAACCAGTGTCATTGGATCTGTGTTCTTCTCATGAACCACACCAAGTTTCATTGGATGTGTGTTCCTGTCACAGTGTACACATGGATCCACCAGTGTCATTGCATGTGTGTTCCTCTCATGAACCACACATGGATCCACCAAGTGCCATTGAATGTCTGTTCTTCTCATGAACCACACCTAGTGTCATTGCATGTGTGTTCCTCTCACGTAGTACACATGGATCCACCAGTGTCATTCGATGTGTGTTCTTCTCATGAACCACACCCAGTGTCATTGGATGTGTGATCTTCTCCCAAACCACACATGGATCCACCAGTGTCATTGGATGTTTGTTCTTTTCATGAACCACACCCAATGTCATTGGATATGTGTTCTTCTCACAAACCACACTTGGATCCACCAGTGTCATTGCATGTGTGTTCCTCTCATGAACCACACATGGATCCACCAAGTGTCATTGCAAGTCTGTTCTTCTCATGAACCACACCCAGTGTCATTGCATGTGTGTTCTTCTGACAAACCACATAAGGATACACCAGTGTCATTGCATGTGTGTTCTTCTCAGGAACCACACCCAATGCCATTGCATGTGTGTTCCTCTCATTAACCACACATGGATCCACCATTGTCATTGGATGTGTGTTCTTCTCATGAACCACACCTAGTGTCATTGCATGTGTGTTCTTCTGACAAACCACATAAGGATACACCAGTGTCATTGCATGTGTGTTCTTCTCATGAACCACACCCAGTGTCATTGCATGTGTGTTCCTCTCACAAACCACACATGGATCCACCAAGTGTCATTGGATGTGTGTTCTTCTCATGAACCACATCCAGAGTCATTGCATGTTTGTTCTTCTCACAAACCAGATAAGGATCCACCAGTGTTATTGGATATGTGTTCTTTTCATGAACCACACCCAGTGTCATTGCATGTGTGTTATTTTCATGAACCACAACCAGTGTCATTGGATGTGTGTTCTTCTCATGAACCAGACCAAGTGTCATTGGATGTGTGTTCCTGTCACAGTGTACACATGGATCCACCAGTGCCATTGCATGTGTGTTCCTCTCATGAACCACACATGGATCCACCAAGTGTCATTGCAAGTCTGTTCTTCTCATGAACCACACCCTGTGTCATTGCATGTGTGTTCTTCTGACAAACCACATAAGGATACACCAGTGTCATTGGATGTGTGTTCTTCTCATGAACCACACCTAGTGTCATTGGATGTGTGTTTCTCGCACAAACCACACATGGATCCACCAGTGTCATTGGATGTGTATTCTTCTCATGAACCACATATAGAGTCATTGCATGTCTGTTCTTCTCACAAACCACATAAGGATCCACCGGTGTCATTGGATGTGTGTTCTTCTCATGAACCACACCCAGTGTCATTGGATGTGTGTTCCTCTCACAAACCACACATGGATCTACCAGTGTCATTGCATGCGTGTTCTTCTCATGAACCACACATGGATCCACCAAGTGTCATTGAATGTCAGTTCTTCTCACAAACCACATATGGATCCACCAGTGTCATTACATGTGAGTTCTTTTCATGAACCAGACCCTGTGTCATTGCATGTGTGTTCCTCTCACAAACCACACATGGATCCACTAGTGTCATTGTGTGTGTTCTTTTGATGAACCATAACCAGTGTCATTGCATGTATGTTCCTCTCATAAACCACAAACGGATCCACTAGTGACATTGCATGTGTGTTCTTCTCATGAACCACGGCAAGAGTCATTGCATGTATGTTATTCGCACAAACAACATAAGGACACACCAGTGTCATTGCATGTGTGTTCTTCTCATGAACCACACCTAGTGACATTGCATGTGTGTTCCTCTCACAAACCACACATGGATCCACCATTGTCATTGGATGTGTGTTCTTCTCATGAACCACATCCAGAGTCATTGCATGTTTGTTCTTCTCACAAACCAGATAAGGATCCACCAGTGTCATTAGATGTGTGTTCTTTTCATGAACCACACCTAGTGTCATTGCATGTGTGTTATTTTCATGAACCACAACCAGTGTCATTGGATGTGTGTTCTTCTCATGAACCACACCAAGTGTCACTGGATGTGTGTTCCTGTCACAGTGTACACATGGATCCACCAGTGTCATTGCATGTGTGTTCCTCTCATGAACCACAAATGGATCCACCAAGTGTCATTGCATGTCTGTTCTTCTCATGAACCACACCCAGTGTCATTGCATGTGTGTTCCTCTCACATAGTACACATGGATCCACCAGTGTCATTGGATGTGTGTTCTTCTTATGAACCACACCCAGTGTCATTGGATGTGTGATCTTCTCGCAATCCACACATGGATCCACCAGTGTCATTGGATGTGTGTTCTTTTCATGAACCACACCCAGAGTCATTGGATGTGTGTTCCTCTCATGAACTACACATGGATCCACCAAGTGTCATTGCAACTTTGTTCTTCTCATGAGCCACACCCAGTGTCATTGCATGTGTGTTCTTCTGGCAAACCACATAAGGATACACCAGTGTCATTGCATGTGTGTTCTTCTCATGAACCACACCTAGTGTCATTGGATGTGTGTTCCTCTCACAAACCACACATGGATCCACCAGTGTCATTGGATGTGTATTCTTCTCATGAACCACATATAGAGTCATTGCATGTCTGTTCTTCTCACAAACCACATAAGGATCCACAAGTGTCATTGGATGTGTGTTCTTTTCATGAACCACACCAGTGTCATTGGATGTGTGTTCCTCTCACAAACCACACATGGATCCACCGGTGTCATTGCATGTGTGTTCTTCTCATGAACCACACATGGATCCACCAAGTGTCATTGAATGTCTGTTCTTCTCACAAACCACATGTGGATCCACCAGTTTCATTGCATGTGTGTTCTTTTCATGAACCAGACCCTGTGTCATTGCATGTGTGTTCCTCTCACAAACCACACATGGATCCACTAGTGTCATTGCGTGTGTGTTCTTTTCATGAACCATAACCAGTTTCATTGCATGTATGTTCCTCTCATAAACCACAAATGGTTCCACCAGTGTCATTGCATGTGTGTTCTTCTCATGAACCACGGCAAGAGTCATTGCATGTTTGTTATTCTCACAAACCACATAAGGATACACCAGTGTCATTGCATGTGTGTTCTTCTCATGAACCACACCCAGTGTCATTGCATGTGTGTTCCTCTCACAAACCACACATGGATCCACCATTGTCATTGGATGTGTGTTCTTCTCATGAACCACATCCAGAGTCATTGCATGTTTGTTCTTCTCACAAACCAGATAAGGATCCACCAGTGTCATTAGATGTGTGTTCTTTTCATGAACCACACCTAGTGTCATTGCATGTGTGTTATTTTCATGAACCACAACCAGTGTCATTGGATGTGTGTTCTTCTCATGAACCACACCAAGTGTCACTGGATGTGTGTTCCTGTCACAGTGTACACATGGATCCACCAGTGTCATTGCATGTGTGTTCCTCTCATGAACCACAAATGGATCCACCAAGTGTCATTGCATGTCTGTTCTTCTCATGAACCACACCCAGTGTCATTGCATGTGTGTTCCTCTCACATAGTACACATGGATCCACCAGTGTCATTGGATGTGTGTTCTTCTTATGAACCACACCCAGTGTCATTGGATGTGTGATCTTCTCGCAATCCACACATGGATCCACCAGTGTCATTGGATGTGTGTTCTTTTCATGAACCACACCCAGAGTCATTGGATGTGTGTTCCTCTCATGAACTACACATGGATCCACCAAGTGTCATTGCAACTTTGTTCTTCTCATGAGCCACACCCAGTGTCATTGCATGTGTGTTCTTCTGGCAAACCACATAAGGATACACCAGTGTCATTGCATGTGTGTTCTTCTCATGAACCACACCTAGTGTCATTGGATGTGTGTTCCTCTCACAAACCACACATGGATCCACCAGTGTCATTGGATGTGTATTCTTCTCATGAACCACATATAGAGTCATTGCATGTCTGTTCTTCTCACAAACCACATAAGGATCCACCAGTGTCATTGGATGTGTGTTCTTTTCATGAACCACACCAGTGTCATTGGATGTGTGTTCCTCTCACAAACCACACATGGATCCACCGGTGTCATTGCATGTGTGTTCTTCTCATGAACCACACATGGATCCACCAAGTGTCATTGAATGTCTGTTCTTCTCACAAACCACATGTGGATCCACCAGTTTCATTGCATGTGTGTTCTTTTCATGAACCACACCCAGTGTCATTGCATGTGTGTTCCTCTCACAAACCACACATGGATCCACTAGTGTCATTGCGTGTGTGTTCTTTTCATGAACCATAACCAGTTTCATTGCATGTATGTTCCTCTCATAAACCACAAATGGTTCCACCAGTGTCATTGCATGTGTGTTCTTCTCATGAACCACGGCAAGAGTCATTGCATGTTTGTTATTCTCACAAACCACATAAGGATACACCAGTGTCATTGCATGTGTGTTCTTCTCATGAACCACACCCAGTGTCATTGCATGTGTGTTCCTCTCACAAACCACACATGGATCCACCATTGTCATTGGATGTGTGTTCTTCTCATGAGCCACATCCAGAGTCATTGCATGTTTGTTCTACTCATAAACCACATAAGGATCCACTAGTGTCATTGGATGTGTGTTCTTTTCATGAACCACACCCAGTGTCATTGCATGTGTGTTATTTTCATGAACCACAACCAGTGTCATTGGATGTGTGTTCTTCTCATGAACCACACCAAGTGTCATTGGATGTGTGTTCCTGTCACAGTGTACACATGGATCCACCAGTGTCATTGCATGTGTGTTCCTCTCATAAAAACACATGGATCCACCAAGTGTCATTGCATGTCTGTTCTTCTCATGAACCACACCCAGTGTCATTGCATGTGTGTTCCTCTCACATAGTACACATGGATCCACCAGTGTCATTGGATGTGTGTTCTTCTCATGAACCACACCCAGTGTCATTGGATGTGTGATCTTCTCCCAAACCACACATGGATCCACCAGTGTCATTGGATGTGTGTTCTTTTCATGAACCACACCCAGTGTCATTGGATGTGTGTTCTTCTCACAAACCACACATGGATCCACCAGTGTCATTGCATGTGTGTTCCTCTCATGAACGACACATGGATCCACCAAGTGTCATTGCAAGTCTGTTCTTCTCATGAACCACACCAGTGTCATTGCATGTGCGTTCTTCTGACAAAGCACATAAGGATACACCAGTGTCATTGCATGTGTGTTCTTCTCATGAACCACACCTAGTGTCATTGGATGTGTGTTCCTCTCACAAACGACACATGGATCCACCAGTGTCATTGGATGTGTATTCTTCTCATGAACCACATATAGAGTCATTTCATGTCCGTTCTTCTCACAAACAACATAAGGATCCACCAGTGTCATTGGATGTGTGTTCTTTTCATGAACCACACCCAGTGTCATTGGATGTGTCTTCCTCTCACAAACCACACATGGATCCACCGGTGTCATTGCATGTGTGTTCTTCTCATGAACCACATATGGATCCACCAAGTGTCATTGAATGTCTGTTCTTCTCACAAACCACATATGGATCCACCAGTGTCATTGCATGTGTGTTCTTTTCATGAACCACACCCAGTGTCATTGCATGTGTGTTCCTCTCACAAACCACAAATGGATCCACTAGAGTCATTGCGTGTGTGTTCTTTTCATGAACCATAACCAGTGTCATTGCATTTATGTTCCTCTCATAAACCACAAATGGATCCACCAGTGTCGTTGCATGTGTGTTCTTCTCATGAACCACGGCAAGAGTCATTGCATGTCTGTTATTCTCACAAACCACATAAGGACACACCAGTGTCATTGCATGTGTGTTCTTCTCATGAACCACACCCAGTGTCACTGCATGTGTGTTCCTGTCACAAACCACACATGGATCCACCATTGCCATTGGATGTGTGTTCTTCTCATGAACCACATCCAGAGTCATTGCATGTTTGTTCTTCTCATAAACCACATAAGGATCCACCAGTGTCATTGGATGTGTGTTCTTTTCATGAACCACACCCAGTGTCATTGCATGTGTGTTATTTTCATGAACCACAACCAGTGTCATTGGATGTGTGTTCTTCTCATGAACCACACCAAGTGTCATTGGATGTGTGTTCCTGTCACAGTGTACAAATGGATCCACCAGTGTCATTTCATGTGTGTTCCTCTCATGAACCACACATGGATCCACCAAGTGTCATTGCATGTCTGTTCTTCTCATGAACCACACCCAGTGTCATTGCATGTGTGTTCCTCTCACATAGTACACATGGATCCACCAGTGTCATTGGATGTGTGTTCTTCTCATGAACCACACCCAGTGTCATTGGATGTGTGATCTTCTCCCAAACCACACATGGATCCACCAGTGTCATTGGATGTGTGTTATTTTCATGAACCACACCCAGTATCATTGGATGTGTGTTCTTCTCACAAACCACACATGGATCCACCAGTGTCATTGCATGTGTGTTCCTCTCATGAACCACACATGGATCCACCAAGTGTCATTGCAAGTCTGTTCTTCTCATGAACCACACCTAGTGTCATTGTATGTGTGTTCTTCTGACAAACCACATAAGGATACACCAGTGGCATTGCATGTGTGTTCTTCTCATGAACCACACCTAGTGTCATTGGATGTGTGTTCCTCTCACAAACCACACATGTATCCACCAGTGTCATTGGATGTGTGTTCTTCTCATGAACCACATCCAGAGTCATTGCATGTTTGTTCTTCTCATAAACCACATAAGGATCCACCAGTGTCATTAGATGTGTGTTCTTTTCATGAACCACACCCGGTGTCATTGCATGTGTGTTATTTTCATGAACCACAACCAGTGTCATTGGATGTGTGTTCTTTTCATGAACCACACCCAGTGTCATTGCATCTGTGTTCTTCTCACAAACCACACATGGATCCACCAGTGTCATTGCATGTGTGTTCTTCTCATGAACCACACCCAGTGTCATTGGATGTGTGTTCCTCTCACAAACCACACATGGATCCACCAGTGTCATTGGATGTGTGTTATTTTCATGAACCACACCTAGTGCCATGGAATGTTTGTTCTTCTCACAAACCACATAAGGATCCACCGGTGTCATTGCATGTGTGTTCTTTTCATGAACCACACCCAGTGTAGTTGGATGTGTGTTCCTCTCATGAACCACACATGGATCCACAAGTGTCATTGCATGTGTGTTCTTCTCATGAACCACACATGGATCCACCAAGTGTGATTGCATGTATGTTCTTCTCACAAACCACACATGGATCCACTAGTGTCATTGCATGTCCATTGTTTTCATGAACCACACCCAGTGTCATTGCATGTCTGTTCCTCTCATAAACCACACATGGATCCACCAGTGTCATTGCATGTGTGTTCTTCTCATGAACCACAGCTAGAGTCATTGCATGTATGTTATTCTCACAAACCACATAAGGATACACCAGTGTCATTGCATGTGTGTTCTTCTCATGAACCACACCCAATGTTATTGCATGTGTGTTCTTTTCACAAACCACATATCACCAGTGTCATTGCATGTGTGTTCCTCTCATAAACCACATATGGATCCACCCAGTGTGATTGCATGTGTGTTCTTCTCACAAACCACACATGGATCCACCAAGTGTGATTGCATGTGTGTTCTTTTCACAAACCACATATGGATCCTAATTAACCTTAGGAGATCCCTAACCTTAGCCCCACCAATGGGTGGCCGTTAGACTGAGTCTTCTAGAAGGAACGCCCTAACAAGTTGTTCTGCTTGACGATTGTTACATACCGTTCCATCGAGGCGCTTAGATGATTGGGATGTTCTTCATGAGAGCGATCTGCGAGTAGTCTGTTCTCCGGCATGATTGGCCACGCTTGCTCTCGACAAACTGGCAACATCGGGGGCTCCCCTGTTGCGAGTTTCATAATTCACAAGTTGAGTGGGCCATATCCTAGTGTCACGTCCCCATTACTTCTCTTCCTCCCCGTACTTCTCTTCCTTCCCCTCGAAGCCACTTTCCCCACTTCACTCCCATCCTGCTGTAGCCGCAAGACCATAGCGCCTCATCCCAATCCCCTCTCTGGCAGCCACCCTCCTCCCCTCTCGCCATGGGTTCAAGGGGAGACGGTGAGGAAACGCATCGTGACGACATGGACGGTGATTTCGATGTGAGTTGTCTCATCTCTATCTCTATCATCCGTGGCCAGTTATCTTTTTTCAGCTAGATCTACTTTGTTTACTCATGCGCGTATGATGTGTTAGGCCAACCAGACGATGTATGACGCCGACTATCACGGTTTAGCGGATGAAGACAGTCCTATGGTATGTTAACATGGATATGTCCCCACTAAATTTGTAGCATTCGAAGGACGAAACACAGGCATAAGGTTTCTATGGTGTCAAGGACATCGTGCAATGATGCAAGACGGAAGTTGCGGTGTTATCAAATGGTTAGATCCAGAGTGGCCCAAATCGATGCAGAAAACGCTAGATAAACTATGGGAAATGACTGTTGAGTTGAAAGAATCCTCATTCAACTCACTTCTTGACAGTATTGAGATGAAGCTATGGGAACCAGTTGACAAGACCAAGCATAAGCGAGATCTCAGGTGGGTGGAAGACAAGGTTAGCCAAGTCGAGAAGGAGAGGGACGCGGCGTTGACCCTGAAGGCTAAAGCAGAGCAAGAACTGACTCAAGCAAGGAATGATCTTCACCAGGCCAAAGTCCTGCAGTTCACAACTACGAGTATTGACAAGTGCATGAGGAAAAATGCAGAGAAACAATTGAAGCTGTGCAAGGAAGATGCTAAAAGGAAGGAGCAGACGATTCGATCCTTGCTCTCGCAGGAAGATGTGCATCAGGCTAAGGTTAGGAAGATCAAGGAGATGTGTGATAAGTAGTTCTATTTAGCTTGAGCTCCGTGCCTTTTTTAAGTTGTAATAGTTGTACTTGTTGACCTAGCGGTCTGAACTATTGGCCCCGGAGTCCTGGGAGGAAAAAAATTGGTCGTCCGTTAATCTGTCTTAACCCTGCATTACTTCCTTTTGTCTGACCAATGCCCCTTGGATATTCCGCTCATCGCTTCGTCGTCCTCATGTACAAATAGGAGGCGCCACAACGCGTCGCTTCGTCATCAATCCCCTCACCCTCTCCAATCTCCACCGCGCCATCGCTTCATCGTCCATCCCCTTGCTCCCTCTCCAATCTCCACCGTGCTGCCATGGAGATGCCCTCGCTGAACATCTACGAGGCGGTGATGTTCGTGCACTTCGACATCCTCGTGCCGCCGACCGCAGTGGTTCCCCATGGATGGCACATCAGCTATGCGGGGGTGCCGGTGGCTCCGCTCCTCGTCCTCGACGGAGCCGCGATGGAGAGAGAAATCGTGGCGCGCCGCCGCTAGATGCCCGCATGGAAGAGGGCGCTGCCCCGGTACGCGGTGGCCAGCCCGTACTGGCCGGCGCTGTTCAAGAAGGAGCAAAAGGCCAAGATTGGCAACCGCATCGTTTACGGGCGCGTGGTGCACCGGGATCTCTGCAACCGAGAAGGGCGTGAGAGGTTCTGGTCCATCCCTGGACGGACCAAGTACACCATCATCGCTGCCGCTCGCCGCGAAGAGGTGCTCCGTCTCGCGAACAATGTGGAAATCGTGGAGGTTCCGTCCGACAACGACGAGGAAGCCGGGGGCTCTGAGGACAGCGGCAGCGGAAGTGAAATTGTTGACTAGTGGTTGAATTAATGTAGGATGTGAAATCGCACCTTTGTTTAGAAGAATTTGTGGTTGAATTAATGAAATGCCTCGATTTAGATCTCTGTCTCGATTAATTTGTGGAAGAATTTGTGATTTAGATCAATTTCTGCCTCGATTTAGATCTCTGTCCTAGATTGGGAACGTGACCGTGGACCAAAGACCCCTTTTCTACTAGTGTATTCTGACATTGGTGGTTTGTTTAAACGTAATCTATGTGGATTGTGCCGCATACAAATGGCACAACCACAATTTATAAAGTGGAAACACGTACACCTGGTTACTGGAGATCCGGGAGCTTCGCCAGATGCAGAGGATGCAGAAGCAGAGAGGCGGTGAGATAGACGGGCTCAAGATTAGGCCAGAAAGTGGTACCGATTTCCTCCTCATCTGGGCATTATCGGTTGCCATTGCTGTTTATGTTGCCATGTCGTTGTGTGCAGCAGCTGAAAAGTTGCTGCTTCGTGGAGTGTAGCAGCTTAAATAATTTATTTCTGTGCCACTTACATTCCATTGTATTTGGAGACCTCCTACCCGTCAGCAATCGTGGAACTGGTGCTGCGTGTTTTCAGATAGCAGTGGCACAATCAAAATTTCGGATTCAACTACTGAATCAGGCGTTTCCAAACCATAAGTCGCGGTACATTTTACTTAGAGAACATGTGTAGATTGTTTCGCCTAGCAACGTGCCACACACAGAGCTCCAGAATTTAACAGAATTACATATATAGGTTCAAGTTCAACACATTACTATGCATATTCATTGCCAGCAGCCTTCTTCCGCAGCCTGGGTGCCAAGCCTTCACGTCCACTGGCTTCTTCATTTCCTGCCTTCTTCCTCTTCCTCGGTGCCAATTTTCTTAGCTTCACGTACTCTGCATTGCGGGGAGAATGGGCGCTAGAATCGTGTCCAACATCATCTTTCCACTCGTTTTTAATTTCTTCGGGCAGCAAAATGACTGAGCCGGCAGTCATATTTCTAACCTTGCGGTGCTTCCTGTCATAGAAACAGGACTATTGCATAACTGCCCAATATCTACAGAATAAAACAAAAAATTACAATTCAGCACAAACATGCGAACCCCAAGAGACTTTTGCTTACCAGGAGCTAATTGGGTTCGAGCAACCACCCTATCCAAGAATAGATGGGCGACTCCCAGTTGCACCAGCTTCCACATCCAGTACATCACAATTCAGCTCAAACATGCAAGCTGAAGCATACCTTTTCATCAACCCAATTAGCTGACTGTCACACGTTAGAGGAACCATGATGCCACGTTCATCCATGAATCTGAACTTTGCAGTCTGCTTCGTCCATAATTCATCATGATTACGCAGAGCAGCAACCATACCAGATATAGTGCAGATCTGCGCAGGCGCTTCTTCCATCGTGATACAATGGTGTCCATACCACTTGCCCTTAGAGTCGTACCTGAAGAGTACTATCGTAACCAGGTAAGGGTGGTCTACGGAGATCCCACTTGATAGATAACTGTGGACAAAATATGTTTGTCAGCGTTGGGCTAACAAACAATTTTAGGTTCAGTAGCCAGCTAGCAGTTATAATTAGTGTGAATACCAAAGAGAAGCGTAGCTCACCCGCTTGTGGCCAGAACTTCTTCTTCCTTGGTAGTAGGATCTGCCATCCTCCGAGCTGCTCGGCTCGTTAGCTATGGAGGCAGGCTAGAGCCTTGCAACGGCGGCTATGGCATGCGCCATTGGAGCTCGGTATTAGCGACTGGGCGCAGCAACTTGGTGCCGGAAGTCAAATGTCTGAAGGGATCATCCTGCCTGGAGGGTGGATTCCGACGCCACCGGTGCTAGGGGAAAGGTGCGAATGGATTTGTGAAATTGGTCAACGCATCCAATCCACTTAGTTACTCGATTTTCCTAAGAGGTTGCTGTGTTGGCACTCGCGTCACAGACAGATGACCGACATTAGGGTCCCGACCGTCTACTTCATGGGGCAGTTTAACAGAATGTTCGAAATGGCTCCTCTCAGTAGTTGGCGACCCAACATTTCAAAACGCGGCAATTTCAGGCAACTTAGGTACCGCCATGCGCTGGCCTGTGAACTTTGGTACCGCAGATGAACAGGCCCCTATCTGACGGGGACAAGATCCCCAAGTGGGAGTAGCGTGCCTTAGAAGCTTCAAGTTCAAAATTTCGATACAGCGCCGAAATATCCCGCCCATCCATTCAAACATCCCGCCCATCCATTCAAACATCCAGCCCAAAAATTATTTAATTGCACAAATTTAGCCTGGAAGCTTGAAAGGGTGTTATACATTGTGTGAAATATGGGGTGGTGGCATTTTGAGCCGTAATCTTTGTAGTTGCTCCACAACAAAACACATTGTTGTCACTTGGAAATTCAAAAACAAACTTCAAATTTGGAACTAGACATATTGGTTCGTCGTCATAAACTATGGCCATCACCTTGGTCACCTTTTTTGGATGATGGTCATCTTCATGAAAGCCTTGAATTATTCGAAAATTTCAGCAAATGCCTAGAAACTCATTTAAATGCTGGAAAGCAACTCTCACTAGCGTGTGGGTCTAGACGGTGGCAGCGCATCTCAGTGGTCCCACGTCGGAGTAGCGTATGCTAGAAGCTTCGACCTCAAAATTTTGGTACGACGCCCAAACATTGCACCCATCCATTCAAATATCCCATGCATCCATTCAAACATACTTCACCTTTTTTAGAATGCAATTTTTTCTTCTATCCCTGCTCCAGAAACAAGAACCCGAGGAGAACTGCAATAACAGAGGGATATAAGTGGTAAATTTGTGTTCTGCCACGTGCATCACCCCATCGTTGTTTCCCTGCCCTTCTTCAATATTTACCTGCCCGCCCACTCTGACCTACACTAACTTTTTGGATCCACCATGCATGTGACCCACATGTTAGTGACCCAGAATTACTGGAAGTAGAGATTCCTGTCTGTTGTTCAAAATTTGATTTTTTTGCTAAACTAAGATAAAATCATTAAAATCGGTGAACTTGGCTCGGAAGCTTGAAAATTCATGAAACTTGGGCATTTTCCTTCAAATATTTTATACTTTGTGAGAAAATTGGTGTGGTGAGATTTTGAACCACATATAGTATTTGTAGTTGCTTCACAAAAAGCCATTGTTGTCACTTGGACAATTTAAAATAACTTCAAATTTGGAAGCACCCTTTGTAAAGATTGTTTGGAATGCCAATATGCAGTTATGCACTGATCTACCAAACATGTACAATATTGGGGATGTAACCCCAGGTACCCTAGAGTTGGTGTATCAAGTGATTCATTGGAGCATTAAGTGATTCAATTGAGGATGTAAAATATAAGTTGAATAAAGAAATGGAGGAGAAAAAATGAATCTGGGCCGGATTAGACTGAATTCGGCCTGGTTCGGTCCCTTCCAAGCCAGCCAGCCCACCTACCTCGGATATCTCACTCCGAACTACCTCTCCCCGCAAGAAGCTCTCGCTGACATCGTCGCCGCCCCATCGCTACACTTCATCGTCAGCAGATCGACTCCACCTCGCCCGGGTGGGCCGACACAGGATTGACCCGGTCCACCACGGACAAAACGCCGACCTCCCTTGATGCTGCCCTGATTCCTGCCTCGACACCAACGCCACCAGCACATCGCCCCGTGCCACCACATTGCCAACACTGCACCGAATTACCTTGGGAGGGCCGAGGTGGTGTTAACTCGGCCCACTAGGGGCCACCGCCTTCACTTCACCACCGCGGGCTACTCCGGATCACCAGACGCCCCCCGGGTGGGCCGGTGGAGGAGCAATCCGGCCCACCATGGGAATCCACCCGCCAACCAGACTACGAGACCCAACTGGGCTGCATCTGTCTTGGCCCATGATGGGAACCAGCTCACCAGGCCGAGTCAGGGAGAAATTCGGCTAGGCTTTACTGCTAACCCGGCTGGGCCTTCACCCCGGCTGGGCCCATTTCGGCTCTCTAGGACGGATTGGATGGTAATTCGTTTGGACCTGAAAATAACTTGGCTAGGGGCACTGTTCATCGCCCAGTTGGGCCCCGTTTCATCCCAGGCCAATTCATTTCCACCCATGACTGAATTTCACTTCCCTGGGCCGAATTACTTCGTCCTGGATGTCACTTTGCTCATATTTGGACCCATCATCAACCTCTACATCGACAAGCTTCCAAGTCAAGTCAAGCCTACATCAGGTGCCAATCTTGGGATGCCCCTGGCTCAGACTGGCCCCATTGGTCCAAGATGCTAAGGAATATGCTGGGCATATTGGGAGATGGTAAGGAATATGCCGAGCATCTCCTAAAGATGCTAAGGAATATGCCAAAGGGATAATACCGGTGACTCATTAAAGGACAAGATGACTGGGCAAGCCCCCACTAGACAGCTCATAGGAGTACTTGTGATGGCATACCATGTCCTCTGGACTCCCCTTTATAAGGAGCACCAGGGGTAACGTTACACGGGAGGCCCCCGAAGGGATCCTATCCCTCTGCTCACTAGGAGCATGGTTTCTTCTTCCTCTGCACTTTCCATGAGAGGCATAAGAGTACATCTCAAGGAGCACCATTGTAGCCAAAAGCATGGCAAGATATATGAGATTAGATGCAGGAGTAGATGTGTTATCTCACTAAGAGAGCCTCGAACCTGGGTATATCATGTCTCTCTGAGTTCTTCCGTATGAGGTATTCACTTCATCATCCCTCCCCGGATTCCTCCATCGTCCATCGGCCTCGACTTTAGCCTATACTAGGCATATGCCGTGACACCACCACGACATTTGGCGCCCACTGTGGGGCAGATCAGAGGCGCTGGTTGCGTTACCATCCCGACGGGAACGTCTTCGTCAAGCTTTGCTTCACCATCAATCAAAAGTCTCTACATCCTCTTCCTCAATGTACAGAGAGTGGGGGAGTTGACATGCAAGCCTCCCTTATTGAGGTGATTCAACCTCTTCCTCAACCGCTTCACCAACAGTACTGTAAGTGTTAGCTGACTCAATGGGAGTGACTCAACTAGATAACTTAACCTCCTCACCAAAGATGAAGTTAGTAACGAGTAACTCAACCAACATGCACATGAGATACCCCTGAATGTCACTCGTGGACTATCACCCTCAATCACCTAGTTGTTCACCCCGGGGATGAGATAACTCAACTCGGGGACTAGCAAACATGCCATTTGAATCACCTAAGGATATAAAAAGTATCTCGCAGACTTGGCATCTATGTGCATAGAACTATAACTCAGAGAAAACTTAAGATATGCCATGATCTTGTATGTATCAACTGCTTTGTGTCTTTCGGCTACATTTGATGATAAGATAACTCACCAAGTCATTGAGGCTCATTATAACTCGAATTTAACTCAGCTCACCTAGTTACCTTATAACTAGGATTGTACTTTAGCTTGCCTAGTTACCTTGTAACTCGGATTTGACTCAGTCAGCCGGGTTACCTGGTAACTCAGATTTAACTCGGATTTTACTTCAGTTTTCCTCATTATAGGGGTAATTCGGATTTGCAACAGATTCCTAGTTACAGGGAAACTCATATTTTACTTCGGTTTGCCTAATTACAGGGTAATTCGGATTTTCTTCAGATTCCTAGTTACATGGTAACTCGGATTTTACTTCAGTTTGCCTAATTACAGGATAATTCGGATTTACTTCAGATTCCTAGTTACATGGTAACTCGGATTTTACTTCAGTTTGCCTAATTACTAGGTAATTCAGATTTGCTTCAATTTCCTAGTTACATGGTAACTCAGATTTTACTTTAGTTTGCCTAATTACAGGGTAATTCGAATTTGCTTCAATTTCCTAGTTACATGGTAACTCGGATGTTACTTCAGTTTTCCTAATTACAGGGGTAATTCGGACTTGCTTAAGTTACAGGGTAACTCGGATTTTGTTTTAGCTTGTCAAGTTACTTGGTAACTCGGATTTTAACTCACCTTACCAGGTTATCTTATACCTCAAAACATTTTGTTCCATATCTTGGATGGCAATGTGCCAGCATATCAATAACTCATCAAATCCAATCTCGGATCTATATCTCGAATCCATATGTATGGAAGTATGCCACCATATCACAAAGTCGTGTCATAACTCAAAATCATATCTGGAATCACTATCTCGAATCCAAGTCTATGGCTATTTGCCAGCATATCGTAAGGCCATATCGTATCTCAGCAATTATGACTTGGATTTGAGTCAATAACTCAGATTTGAGTCAGGTAACTCAGATTTGAGTCAAGTAACTCAGATTTGGGTCAAGTAACTCGGATTGGAGTCAAGTAACTCATATTTGAGTCAAGTAACTCATATTTGAGTCAAGTAACTCATATTTGAGCCAAGTAACGCAGATTTGAGTCAGGTAACTCGGATTGGAGTCTAGTGACTCAGATTTGAGTCAAGTAACTCGGATTTGAGTCAAGTAAGTCAGATTTGGGCCAAGTAACTCATATTTGAGTCAGGTAACTCGGATTTGAGTCCAATAACTTGGATTTTGAGTCAAGTAACTCAAAACAGAGACTCGTGTCAATTTTGAGTCATATAACTCAGCAATTATATCTCGGATGAAATAACTCAGATTACAATTCATAAGGCCAGAGCCAAATCAGGCCAGAAGCCAAATGACTTACCCAAATGGGTTAAGGCCAGAGCCAAATCAGGCCAGAAGCCAAAAGACATACCCAAATGGGTTAAGGCCAGAGCCAAATCAGGCTAGAAGCCAAATGACTTACCCAAATGGGTTAAGGCCAGAGCCAAATTAGGCCAGAAGCCAAAAGACTTACCCAAATGGGTTAAGGCTAGAGCCAAATCAGGCCAAAAGCCAAAAGACTTACCCAAATGGGTTAAGGCCAGAGCCAAATCAGGCCAGAAGCCAAAAGCCTTACCCAAATGGGTTAAGGCCAGAGCCAAATCAGGACAGAAGCCAAAAGACTTACCCAAATGGGTTAAGGCCAGAGCCAAATCAGGCCAGAAGCCAAAATAATTACCCAAATGGGTTAAGGTCATAGCCAAATCAGGACAGAAGCCAAATGACTTACCCAAATGGGTTAAGGCTAGAGCCAAATCAGATTAGAAGCCAAAAGACTTACCCAAATGGGTTAAGGCTAGAGCCAAATCAGGCCATAAGCTAAAAAACTTACCCAAATGGGTTAAGGCCAAAGCCAAATCAGGCCAGAAGCCAAAAGACTTACCCAAATGGGTTATGGCCAGAGCCAAATCAGGCCAGAAGCCAAAAGACTTACCCAAATGGGTTAAGACCAGAGCCAAATCAGGCTAGAAGCCAAGAGACTTACCCAAAAGGGTTAAGGCCAGAGCCAAATCAGGCCAGAAGCCAAGAGACTTAGCCAAAAGGGTTAAGACCAGAGCCGAATAAGGCCAGAAGTCATAAACTTACCCAAAATGTGGGTCATATGAGGAATGCCCAAGAAGGCTATGTATCAATTTGAGTCAATTCTTGCCAAGGATATATTAAAAATGGAGAAAAAGGACTATATGTCGGTAACAACTCTAGAGATTCTTTTTATGAAGCCTATGCGCGACTCTACGAATCTCACATAGACTCGGGGACTAATCTTGGGGATGTAACCCCAGGTACCCCAGAGTTGGTGTATCAAAAACTTCATTGGAGCATTAAGTGATTCAATTGAGGATGTAAAATATAAGTTGAATAAATAAATGGAGGAGACAAAATGAATCTGGGCCGAATTAGACTGAATTCGGCCTCGTTCGGTCCCTTCCAGGACAAATAAGGGCTCTGTGGTCCAGCTGGCCATTTGACTGACCGAATCAGGTCCAAACCTGGCTGGGCCGAGTTTGCCAGCCGGCCCACCTACCTCGTACAGCTCACTCCGAACTACCTCTCCCTGCCAGAAGCTCCCGCTGACATCATCGCCTCCCCATCGCTGCACTTCATCGCCAGCATATCAACTCCACCTCGCCCAGGTGGGCTGGCACGGGATTGACCCGGCCCACCACGGACAACACGCCGACCTCCCTCGACGCTCCCCCGATCGCCGCCTCGACACCAACGCCACCAGCACGTCGCCCCGCGCCACCACATCGCCAACATCGCGCTGAACTCCCCCGGGTGGGCCAAGGTGGCGTTAACTCAGCTAACTAGGGGCCGGCACCTTCACTTCACCACCGCAGGTGACCTCCTCCAGCTACGCCGGATCACCAGATGCCCCCGGGTGGGCCGGTGGAGGAGCAATCCAGCCCACCACGAGAATCCACCCCGCCAACCGGACTACGGGGCCCAGCTGGGCTGCGTTCGTGATGACCCACAAGTATAGGGGTGTATCGCAGTATTTTTGATAAGTAAGAGTGTCGAACCCAACGAGGAGCAGAAGGTGCTGGCTAGTGGTATGGATCAGGAATTCTCTGCAAATACTTAGCAAACGGATTTTTAGGGGTCTTCGATAAAGCAAGTAAACAAAGTACGAGTAAATAAAAGAAAGTAGGACTAAATGCAGCAAGTGGCCCAATCCTTTATGCAACAAAGGACAAGCCGGTTGTATTTCTTAAGATGACCAAACATTCTCAAGGACACATGGGAAGACTATCAAGTGCTTTCGCTTCATATAGTCGATTAATCTTCTTTAGCTTGCTAAGTGTTGTGTGGGTGAACCTGTGCTAATGTACCGCTGCATCCAAGACTAATACATACTTGTGCTTATACCCCTTGCAAACATCCATAAGTACAAGAAAGTAATTAAGGTAGAAACCTAACCACAACTTTAAACTCTAAGACCCTTACGTCCCTTGTGCAATGGTTTCCTAGCGGGGGTTCAGGTTCTATCACTCCGGCAACCCCTACGATTAGTAGCCAAATACACAATGCATTCCCCTAGGCCCATATAGGTGAAGTATCATGTAGTCAGAGTTCACATGACACCACTAGAAGAAGTACACCACAACTTAAATAACAATCTATTGAATCTTTCTCAACGCAACTCCACTACTAACAACAAGACTTCTCCCATGTCCTCAAGAACAAAACGAACTACTCACAAGACATCATATGGATCATGATGAGAGATGGAATAATGAGGTATAACAATCTGAACATAAACAATAATTCAATGGTTCACTCAATAGCATCAACTACAAAGAGTAATCAACACCAGGAAAGTTTCCCCTATGAACTATGCAAGATTCAACGCAATTGTTACAGCAATATGGAGATGGTGATGAGGGTGTTGATGGTGATGATGGTGGTGATGATGATGATGATGATCCCGATGAAGTCCATCTTGATGGTGGTGTTGATGGCGACGATCTCCCCTTTCCGAGAAGGAATTCCCCGGGCAGAAATCTGTCTGCCGGAGAGATCTTTCTGTCTCGGTGTTTTCCGCCCCGCAGAGGTGGCGGAATCTTTCTGTGGTTGCTCCCTGAGTCTTAGGGTTTCGGGAGGATGATATACGCCAGAGGGGAGAGGCTGGAGTGGGCCAGGGCGGCCACACCACCTCCAGGCGCGACCTAGGCCTGCCCGCGCCATGGGGTGGTGTGGGCCCCCTGTGGCCCACCTCCACTCCATCTTCTGGCATCCTTAGTCTTCTGGAAAAATAGGATTTTCCGTATATTTTCCCGGATTTTATAATCTTCACGAATTTTACCTCCAACAGCACCTTTTCCATCAGAATCCTGACTACAGCGGTCCATGCTCCAAAAGTCATCAACCATGCAAAAATAGATGAAATAACATAAGTATCACTTCTCAATACAAATATATCAATGAATAATAGTGAATTAAGACATAGAATAGTGATGCAAAATGGATGTATCAACTCCCCCCAAGCTTAGACTTCGCTTGTCCCCAAGCGAAATTGAGCTTAATAAATATGGCCTCAGGTTTATGGAGTGAAGAATCGATAAAAGAATACGGACAAGAAGCATCACATTCATCAAAAGCATAGGTCATAATAGAAGACAACTCATTATTATATAACTCAACTTGCAATGAGTAAAGGAAACACAATAAAGATTCATAAAGTGAATTAGAATTGGTAATGGCAAACTTAGCTCTTGGTTGAAGAATAGTTGATAATTTGCTGGAGTTCATAAATAGCTGGTTTTCAATGAAAGCTTTCAAAGTAGTAAACTTCAAGATAAGAGCAATGTGCAAAACAAGGAACATAAGAGACATGATTGAATAAATCATCATATGAATGAATGAAACACATCAACTCAAAATACTTGCTGAGATAGAAGGGAATAGGTTTACTGACTCAACTACAAAGCAAAAGAAAGGCCCTTCAAACAGGGAAGCAGGGATTGCAAGTCTCATAAAGAGCTCCCAAAAATTATGATACTTACTAGCTTTCAGCTCTCATTGCCCCTATCATAGGCATCTTTAGGTGATTAAGGTTAAAGTGATCAAATATGAGGATATGCATTGACAAGTTGTAAATTGAGAATCTCATGTCCCTTGAATACGAGGGCCGCTCCTCATGCTACTCAAGTTTAGTCACCGGTAAGTTCTTGTCATCGTAAGCATATGTGTATCATTGAGAACCGCCAACGGGGTACCCCTTGCCCGATGATACGGAAGAATCCCCATATCAAAATGACAAGGCAAGCAGACAACAAGTATCTCAGCAATCTTCTTATTTACCATGGAAATATGGTGCTTTTTTATCTCTTTCCTCTTTTCATAATCTCTTTTTTTTTCAATCTCTATCTCTTTTTTTATAAGAAGAATGCTTCATAGATACAAGTTATGGTTACACTGCAGGTTTCCACCATGTCAGCATGGATCAGACCAGCGGCCCAGGCGTTTCTCTAACACATATGCATAACTCCATGGACTTACAAGCTCCCCTTTCATTTCACACCGACGACATCCATAGACAAAAGAACATGATATCAACTAGGTACAAAGTACCAATGCAATGTTGAAAGCATTCCCCATGACAGCATGGATCTGCTAATTCACAACTTACAAAGCGCAAGCATATACGCAACATAGGTGAGCACAATGGTTCAAGTTTATTAAATGCAAGAAAGTAAAGTGTGCCATCAAGTTCGTGAGAGCTTTAATCACTAATTTTCACATAACAAGTTTAATTTGGGAGGTAGACAAAACAAGAATTTACTTGGAATAGCAATAATGCTACTAGGTAGGTATGGTGGACGCAAATGGCAAAGTTTTTGGTTTAAAGGAGTGGACGCACGAGAAGAATACCCTCTCAGTACAGGTTTTTGGCTAGTAAGGTTGGGTAGAAAGTACAAGAGTTGAAGGAAACAACCAAACATACAAATGATAAAGACAAACATGCAATCTTGCTTGGAAGCACAAAAGATCTTAACTAGAGAATACTAAAATTATGAGCAAATCAAGAAAGAAAGATGATGAAATTATTTTTCTTTAGAGTACTTCTATCTTTTTCTTTTCAACTCTCAAAAAGGTGTTGCTACTGACCGAGTCAGGTTTGCCAAAACAAACTAAATTAACTCAATGATCCCAAAGTGTTACCAATACTAACAACAAGATCAATCATATAACCACGAATTGAAAACTAACATAAGCTATGCAAAAGAGTGAATGATAGAACTTCTCATTAATATTCCATAACAGAAACTCACACCAAGGGATACATATCTAACGAGAGAGGGGACACTTCCATAATGCAAACCATACTACATAATAACTCCTTTATTCATGATATGACTCTACTAATAAGGTAAAAAGATAGAAGATAGTGATATGATACCGCGGCACTCCCCCAAGCTTAGAACAAACCAAGGGGATGCCAAACCTGATGATGAATTACTCCTTAGGTGGTGGTGGTATCCTCTTGATGAGCTCTTTGATCAGTTTCCCCAAGTCCTCAATCTCGAAGGTGAGATTACGAATCAGCTGTGAGTTTTGCTCAATGCGGCTCATGATCATGTCGTGTTGAGAATTCCAGCTCTTGCTATTCTTTCCCCCACTCTTCTTGAAGTCTTCTTTTTCCTGCATGGCAGGGATCTGAACGGTGATGAGGAGGCTTCCCTCCAATGGCTGGGTTTGCCACCACTCCAATGCTTGCAATGGTAGTGCCGGTGTGCTTTGCCTCCTCTTCACCTTCGCTCTTGATCTCTTTCTCCTGCCCGGGGTCTTGGAGGTCTTCCTCCATAGGCTCCTTCCCTTTATCCTTGGCGGACACCATGGTGCTTCTAATCTTTCAAAGAGTATGTCCTGGCAGAAATAGATCGAAACAAAAACACGAAGAAAACACTATATACGAACCTCGGGGGGTCCGGGGGGTATATATATTACGAAGTTTCATATCAAAAGGAAGGTAGTAGGTGAAAACAAGTCGGAGGCGGAGTCCGGGGTGGACTCACCACCTGATGGCACGACCAGGGGTGGGCCCGTGCCACAGGGTGGTGTGAGCCACCCTATCTCCGTTTCCATCTCTTTTTCACTTTATAGCTTTCCCTATTGACTGAAAACTGCAAAAATATAGTTGCATTGTATTTTCGCGGAACTTTTCTTACCAGAACTGTTACCTATTTGAAAACAGACTCTGCAGGTCCCTGAATTTGGTATTTAGTGGATCCTTCCGGAGTCATCTCTTGAATATCATCGATATCTTTATTTTCATATACTTATTACTTGAGTCATAAAACCCTTCTCTTCCTTATTACACCATTGTCTCCACTTTCTGGAAATTTCTTTCACACAAAACTTCACACAATTCTCATTAGCAACGTTAGTATAAGTGAAGTGATAAAACCTTTTGAGTCCAACTTCAACTGAAAACCATGAAAACAAAAGCTACCGTAGCAAATCCTTCTGAAAACCCAAAAAGAATTCAAAAAGGAAATCGAATAAAGAAACAAATGCAAGAGTGGCAAAATCTGTCAAAACAGACCAGCAGGTAAAGATCAATTTTTCGAAAATCTTCAGTTGCTCAAATCAAAAAGTGCAAAACTAACGAAAGTTAAATAACAACCCGGGTCAGAAGCACAAAAAATTACAGCTCAAAGCGACATACAGAGATCTCTCACGAATTTTTACGGTGAAGCACAAAAATCTGTTTCGGGACAGCAACTTCCCCAAATCTTACTTCTCTCTCATTAGAGGTTGATCTTGACACAAAAACCAAAAAAAAACGGATAAGGAGCGGTTATTACCGAAGTAATAACTTCCAAGACTCAAAGAAACAAAAACAAAATAAAATCAAAAACAAATTAGGTTGTCTCCCATAAAGCTCTTTCTTTATAGCCATTAAGATGGGCATGATAATTTTGAAGAAGCTCTCATAAGGATATGAATTGAAATGAAAGAGAGCATTAAGAAGCAAAAACACACACATTTGAGTCTAACCCACTTCCTATGCAAGGGGATTTTGTAAATAAACAAGTTATTGAAACCAAAGGCAACTTGTATAAGAAGGCAAAAGAAGCGCAACATAAAAACTTTCAGCATAAAACGAGGAAACTTGATATTATTGAGATACATAAGAACACTTTTCCCTCTCTCATAGTAACTTTCAGTATCATGCATAAACTGAACAATATAACTATCACAAGGGCCATCATAACAATGATCACTTATTCTAACAGAAAACACAAGAATACTAGCTCTCATAGCACTACTATGTGAAACAATATTAGAGATATCCTTACAAAGGATAGTGTGTCCCTCTTCCTCATACTTAGTGACAGAGTCTTTCACATTTGCTATTATAGGTTCATCAACCATTTGTTTAACAGGTTCAACAGCTTTACTTATACTTTCATTCACCATACTAGCTATCATAGAATGCTCCTTTACCTTAACTAGAAAAGGCATTTTCTCAATATAAGGTTTAGGTAAAACATGATTAGCAGTATAAACTTCAGTATTTCTTGCAGGAACACTTTTAGCAACATCTTTATAAGGTTCATGATACTTATTCCACTTCTTTTAGGCACTTCAATATAGGAAGCAAAAGCCTTAAAATAAGAAGCAATAGCTTGAGAGTCTAGACCATAAGCATTTTTAATATTTTGAAAGTCGTCAGTTCCCATAAAAGATTCAATGCATTCATAATCATAATTTATACCTGACCTTCTACCTTTGTCATTCTCCCAAGCTTCAGCATTGTTTTGAATACGGTCTAGAAGGTCCCATTTAGCTTCTTCTTCCATGCGAGTGAATGATCCAGCACAACAAGCATCCAATAAATCCTTATCATGTAGAGGGATCCTTGCATAAAAGTTATTGATAATAATATTGTTGGGGAGCTCATGAATGGGACATTTGAGCATTAGTAACTTCAATCTCCCCCAAGCTTGAGCTTTACTCTCTCCATTAATAGGCCAAAAGTTGTATATTTGATTCTGATCTTTATGAATCTCACTAGGAGGATAAAACTTTGAATAAAAGAGAGGCACTATTTCCTCCCATTCTAGAGCTTGACCATTCTTCAGCAGCTTATACCATTCCTCAGCTCTTCCTTTCAGTGATAATGAGAATAACTTCTTCTTAACTTGATCTTTAGTAATACCTGCACACTTGAACAACCCGCATAATTCGTGTATAAAGAGTAAATGATAACCGGGATGGATAGTTCCATCCCCAACATAGTAGTTATCCATAACACGATCAATAATTCTTGAAGGTATTTTGAAAACATCTTTCTCAGCAGGTGGTGGCTTATCTACTACCTTAGCAGTGGTAGTAGCATTACCAAATAAGAAACTCAGCGAATTATCCATAACGAAAATAAAGCAACTAGCAGAAGTAAACAATACTCACAGTAGAAGTTTCCTTTACCAGTTCCACTCTACAATAGCGCTTCACTCCCCGGCAACAGCGCCAGAAAATAGTCTTGATGACCCACAAGTATAGGGGGTGTATCGCAGTATTTTCGATAAGTAAGAGTGTCGAACCCAATGAGGAGCAGAAGGTGCTGGCTAGTGGTATGGATCAGGAATTCTCTGCAAATACTTAGCAAACGGATTTTTAGGGGTTTTTGATAAAGCAAGTAAACAAAGTACGAGTAAATAAAAGACAGTAGGAATAAATGCAGGAAGTGGCCCAATCATTTATGCACCAAAGGACAAGCCGGTTGTATTTCTTAAGATGACCAAACGTTCTCAAGGACACATGGGAAGACTGTCAAGTTCTTTCGCTTCATATAGTCGATTAATCTTCTTTAGCTCGCTAAGTGTTGTGTGGGTGAACCTGTGCTAATGTACCGCCCCATCCAAGACTAATACATACTTGTGATTATACCCCTTGCAAACATCCGTAAGTACAAGAAAGTAATTAAGGTAGAAACCTAACCATAGCTTTAAACTCTAAGACCCTTACGTCCCTTGTGCAATGGTTTCCTAACGGGGGTTCAGGTTTCTGTCACTCCGGCAACCCCTACGATTAGTAGCCAAATACACAATGCATTCCCCTAGGCCCATATAGGTGAAGTGTCATGTAGTCGACGTTAACATGACACCACTAGAAAAAGTACACCATAACTTAAATAACAATCTATTGAATCTTTCTCAACGCAACTCCACTACTAACAACAAGACTTCTCCCATGTCCTCAAGAACAAAACGAACTACTCACAAGATATCATATGGATCATGATGAGAGATGGAATAATGATGTATAACAATCTGAACATAAACAATAATTCAATGGTTCACTCAATAGCATCAACTACAAAGAGTAATCAACACCGGGAAAGTTTCCCCTATGAACTATGCAAGATTCAACGCAATTGTTACAGCAATATGGAGATGGTGATGAGGCTGCTGATGGTGATGATGGTGGTGATGATGAGGATGATGATCCCGATGAAGTCCAGCTTGATGGTGGTGTTGATGGCGATGATCTCCCCTCTCCGGGAAGGAATTCCCCCAGCAGAAATCTGTCTGCCGGAGTGATCTTTCTCTCTTGGTGTTTTCCGCCCCGCAGAGGCGGCGGAATCTTTCTGTGGTTGCTCCCCGAGTCTTAGGGTTTCGGGAGCATGATATACGCCAGAGGGGAGATGATGGAGTGGGCCAGGGCGGCCACACCACCTCCAGGCGCGGCCTAGGCCTACCCGCGCCATGGGGTGGTGTGGGCCCCCTATGGCCCACCTCCACTCCATCTTCTGGCATCCTTAGTCTTCTAGAAAAATAGGATTTTCCGTATATTTTCCCGGATTTTCTGATCTTCGCGAATTTGGCCTTCAAACAACACCTTTTCCATCAGAATCCTGACTGCAGCGGTCCATGCTCCAAAAGTCATCAACCATGCAAAAATAGATGAAATAACATAAGTATCACCTCTCAATACGAAATATATCAATGAATAATAGTGAATTAAGACACAGAATAGTGATGCAAAATGGACGTATCAGCCCATGACGGGAACCTGCTCACCAGGCCGAGTCAGGGGGAAATTCGTCTAGGCTTTACTACTAACCCGGCTGGGCCTTCACCCCAGCTGGGCCCATTTTGGCTCTCCATGACGGATTGGATGGTAATTCGGCTGGACCTGAAAATAACTCGGCCAGGGGCACTGTTCATCGCCCAGATGGGCCCCATTTCACCCCAGGCCGAATCATTTCCACCCATGGCTGAATTTCACTTCCTCGGGCCGAATTACTTCGTCCCAGATGTGACTTTGGTCATATTTGGACCCACCATCAACCTCTACATCAACACGCTTCCATGTCAAGTCAGGCCTACGTCAGGTGCTAGTCTTGGGACGCCCTGGCTCAGACTGGACCTATTGGTCCAAGATGCTAAGGAATATGCTAGGCATCTTGGGAGATGCTAGGGAATATGCCGAGCATCTCCTAAAGATGCTAAGGAATATGCCAAAGGTATAAGACCGGTGACTTATTAAAGGACAAGATGACTGGGCAAGCCCCCACTAGACAGCTCATAGGAGTACTTGTGATGACATACCATGTCCCCTGGGCTCCCCTTTATAAGGAGCACCAGGGGTAACGTTACACGGGAGGCCCCCGAAGGGCTCCTCTCCCTCTGCTCACTAGGAGCATGGTTTGTTCTTCCTCTGCACTCTCCATGAGAGGCATAAGAGTACAGCTAAAGGAGCACCATTGTAGCCACAAGCATGGCAAGATATATGAGATTAGATGCAGGAGTAGAGGTGTTATCTCACTAGGAGAGCCTCGAACCTGGGTATATCATGTCTTTCTGAGTTCTTCTATATGAGGTCTTCACTTCATCATCCCTCCCCAGATTCCTCCATCGTCCATCGGCCCCAACATTAGCCTATACTAGGCATATGTCGTGACACCACCACGACATACACGTTATCATAAACTATGGAAAACATATTGCCATGAACTTGGTAATCTCGTTTGGAAGCCATGAATCTTCATACTGAAGGGTGATACATTGCAAATGTATCTATAATTTTTGATGTTCCATGCTTGGTTTTATCTACTTTCATGTGTTTTTTCCACACTTTGGAGTACTCTTCATATGATTTCTTGGACTCACCTATTAACACGAGCCACAGTGCCAGCTGCCTGTTTTCTGCTGATTTGGTTCCAAGAAAGTCAGAAAATGAATATTCTCGGAATTGGACGGGACAAAAGCCAAAGTGCCTATTTTACTAGAAGTCATCTGGAGCCAGAATATGAGACGGAGAGGAGCCAGGGGCCACCACACCACCTGGCCGCGCGGGCCAGGCCTGGCCGCGCCAGGGGGTGGTGTGGCCAGCCCAGGCACCCCCTCGGCCTCCCTCTTCGCCTATAAGTTGCCTTCTGGCCTTAAAACTTAGGGGGGCTTGACGTTTTTTCCAGAAGGAGTTCCGCTCCACCGCCACCACCAGATTCCACGAAGCAGCACCAGAAACTCTGTTCTGGCATCATGCCGGGACGGGGAATTGGAGGAGATCATCGCCATCATCATCACCATCGCTTCTCCATCGACCATCCATGTTTCCCCCATCTATGAGTGAGTAATCCCCCGCTAAAGGCTATGGGGATGGTAGGGATTGGATGAGATCGTTCATGTAATGGCATCAGATTGTTAGGCCATGGTGCCTAGTATTTTTTATTAGTGCTTTATGACTTTGTTGCGACTTGTTATGGTTAATGCTTGTCACTAGGGCCCGAGTGCCATGATTTCAGATTTGAACATGTTATTGATTCATTATGATAGTATTGTTTTTGGTCTTATCTACAAGTTGTATACACACGTTGTTGTCCGGAACCAATGGCCCCGAAGTGACAGAAATCGGGATAACCAGAGGGAATGGCCTTGATGTGAGGATCACATGTGTTCATGGAGTGTTAATTCTTTGCTCCGGTGCTCTATTAAAAGGAGCACCTTAATTGACAGTAGTTCCCTTGAGGCCCCGCTGCAAACAGGCTGGCAGGACAAAAGATGTTGTGCAAGTTCTCATTGCGAGCACATATGACTATATATGGAACACATGCCTAAGATTATCTAGTACTTGGATGCTTTATCTTATTTATCTGCAATTGCCCTATGTCCTGATTGCTATGTGAATTGTCTTGTCCATGCAACGCCCGTCCATCCATCCATATGCCTACCGCACTCGAATCCTACTGTTTACTTCTATTGTTACTGTTGTCTTTACTTTACTACTACTACTTTACTACTCCTACTACAAAATTGTTGCTACTGATAAACTGTTGTGAGCAAGATTGTTTCCAGGTGCAGCAGAATTGACAACTCAGTTGTTAAGGCTTATAAATATTTTTTGGCTCCCCTTGTGTCGAATCAATAAATTGGGTTTCACTTCCCTCGAAAATACTGCGATACACCCCCAATACTTGTGGGTCATCAAGACTATTTTCTAGCACCGTTGCCGGGGAGCATAGCTTTATTTATCAAGTCCACTTGGAATCACTATTGTTCAAGCTTAGTTTATTTCTGCCTTATTTGCTTGTTTCTTTATCAAAAATACAAAAAAAATCAGTTCCTACTCTAGTTGTCATTTTCATTGGTGTGTTATTGTCTTGCTTTATCATGCTTGTTGTCAATGGTTGGTTTCTTTGAAACGGAATCTTATTGGCAAGGTGGGTTCACGGAAGATCAAAAATATTATTATAAGGAACACCGCTTGTCACAAAAAGGGAAACACTTATGGGAACAAATTGATAAAGTGTATACCATTGCTAGAAACGTGTGCTCTACTTATAATGTTACTTATTGCTTGGATAAATCTTGTTGCTCTACTTATAATGTTACTTATGGGAACACCTCCCTTTTCAATGTGAGTATAATGATAATGTTACCATATCTTCTTATGTTAAAGGAAATTATGACTTTTATGATGTGGAACAAATTGAGGAATTTATTGCTTGGAAGGGTGCATTTGAACTTGCTAGTTTGCTTGAAAATATTGATGATTCACCTTATAAATATGTAGCATCCCATCTGTCTAACATATGTAATGCTACATGGTCTAGTAATATAATTTCTACTTCCTACATAAAATTGTTGCATCATAATTATATCATGCTCATGTCATCATGCCACCTTGCATTTGAGCATCATATAAAACCCTTTCGATTTGGTTCTTCTCTCATATGCATTATTAATTGTATTTGTCTCTTGATATATTGTATTTGAATCTTGATAAATGCTTGATGCCCAAGTTGAGTTGGGGGAATATCTTTTATTCCACTCCACCACCTTTCTTTGTCACCACCTTATAATTCCACCATCCTAATTACCCATGAGTTTTTAATTTCTTTTTGGCTTTTAATCTAGCTCATGTGGGTTGGGATGAATCCAATTATATTTTCCTTTAGCTTGGCCTTACTCCATATTTTGGAATGCATGTGTATAAATGCCATGATCATTATTTTGTTTTCACAAGATAAAACCTAGCATTTAATGCTTTTGCATGGGCCATGCAGTTCTCATCATCATTCCCTCCTTTTGGTTTTTCTTGTATTTTTGAAAGTGGGGCATGGTTCTTTGTGAATATATTCATATTGGCTCTATCCTTTTGCTCTTACCATAAAACCCACCACTTGATCTCTTTTCCTTGCCATGTGCATCAAAACCTCACCTCTCACCACCTCCACTCTCATCACCCCTCAAATGTGTATGTGTCATGCATGATCATGTGAGATCCTTCCATATCCACTTTTCCCTTATACTTGATCATGTCATGCTCATACACCATCTAAACCCTAACCCTCATCATCCATTCCATCACACATACTCAATGGATCTTGATAGATCATACCCTCAAAACCCTAAAACCCTAACCCCACCTCCTCTCCATGCCACCCCATGTCACCCCCTTAACCTAACCGAGACCTTCCCTCTCTGTCTCTCGCTGCCAAAGGGGTCCCACCAGGCCGAACCACCCCAGCTACCCTAACCCTTGGTATAAACCTAACCCGAGCCCAACCTAGCCATGCCATCTACCCCTCACCTCGACCTCTCTCTTCTCTCTCTCCCTGCCTGCTACTGCCTCTCTCTCACACCCCGACGACCTCACCGTCGGCCTCCACCCCACCTACTCGTTACAAGCCGGCGGCGTGTTGTTGGGTCGTCGAGGAAGAACCAGTGGTGCTACCTGCGTCGTCCCGTAGACGCCAGCGAGGAGGAGACGCCCATGTACCTGTTGTACGCCGTCGAGCCGAGAGAAACCCTAGTCGAGCCGGGCGTCTGCACCGTCGCCGATCTGCTGCGCCCCGTCCTGATCCGACCACTCCGTCGACCCCGCGGTGAGCCCAGCTTCCTCCTGGACACCTCCCCTCGCTCGAGGACACGCTGTGCTCGCCGGATGTTGTGCCGAGCACTCTCGGTGCAACGGCGGCCGCTGGCGTCTGCACGTCCCCGCGCCGTGTACTGCCCTACCTAACCTCCGCCCGCCCTCCTGTCGCTATCCTCTCGCTTACCGCACTGGCTCCGGTCCCCTGCGCGCGCGCCCCGCGTCGCGGGATTGATCCCCCACGCCGCGCGCTGCCGCTGTCGAGCACCATCCCCTCGTCAGTAATTTCAGAGAAGATGAACAGTGGGCCGTGGTCACTTTGCAAATAACCCCCACACTTTTTCTCTGTTCATCCCGCGCTCCCCTCCGACCCCACCTGTCAGCCTCCCATGGCAGTTTTGCTAAAAGGCTCCCGGGTTTTTGTAAACCTCAACCCGCAGCCCCTAGATCCCCCACGTGGCGCCCCTGGTTAGCTCGCTGTCGGGTGGGCCTGCGAGCCCGCTGGCCCCACCTGTCAGCCGCCTTGGCTAGCATAGCTCGCGGTGCAAAAGGTCATTGTATGTCTGTTCTTTTCATGAACCACAACTAGAGTCATTGCATATCTATACTTTCCATAAACCACATATGGATCCACCAATGTCATTGCATGTCTGTTCTTTTCATGAACCGCACCCAGTGACATTGCATGCATGTTCCTCTAAACAAACCACACATGGATCCACCAGTTTCATTGCATGTGTGTTCTTTGCATGAACCACAGCTAGAGTCATTGCATGTGTGTTGTTCTAAACAAACCACACATGGATCCACCAGTGTCATTGAATGTGTGTTCTTTTCATGAACCACAGCTAGAGTCATTGCATGTGTGTTCTTCTAAACGACCCACGTAAGGATCCACCAGTGTCATTGCATGTCTGTTCTTTTCATGAACCACACATGGATCCACCAGTGTCATTGCATGTGTGTTCTTTTCATGAACCACAGCTAGAGTCATTGCATGTGTGTTCTTCTAAACAAACCACACATGGATCCACCTAGTGTGATTGCATGTCTGTTCTTTTCACAAACCACACATGGATACACCAGTGTCATTGCAAGTGTTCTTTTCATGAACGACAGCTAGATTCATTGCATGTGTGTTCTTCTAAACAAACCACATAAGGATCCACGAGTGTCATTGCATGTTTGTTCTTCTCACGAACCACATAAGGATCCACCAGTGTCATTGCATGTCTGTTATTTTCACAAACCACATAAGGATCCACCAATGTCATTGCATGTCTGTTCTTTTCATGAACCACATAAGGATCCACTAGTGTCATTGGATGTGTGTTCTTCTCATGAACCACACATGGATCCACCAGTGTCATTGCATGTCTTTTCTTTTCATGAACCACACCTAGTGTCATTGTATGTTTGTTCCTCTTAACAAACCACAGAAGAATTATTCTTGTCCCCACACCTCACCCATGCCATGCTACATTAATGCCATGTAAATTGTGCATCATTCATCATAGAATGCTTGTTTGCTTGATGCATTTTATTCATATGCTTGTGCACTTTATTTATGTTGGCCCTTGTTTGTTTGGTTCTTCTTCGAATAGACGCCCAGCAGGAGAATTATCAGGAATCACAGGAGTTCTACCCAGATCCATCTCTCGCTTCAACTGAGCTACCAGGAAAGCACTACCTAATGCTTGCATACATATAGTACCTATTGCCTCTATCTTATTCTTGCATCATTGAGTCTCGATTGCATTAAATTGAATCCCAAGTACTGCATAGCCTTTACTTTTAAACCCCACCGAAGCTTGTTCCTCCATCCCATGAGCCATTACTACAGGAGTTGTTTGAGCCATGCGAGTCGTAGAATAGCATGTGTAGGGTATGTGAGTGTCTGATGGATAACGAGGTACCTAAACAACTTAACCTGAGTAGTAATGGGATAACTAATGAAAGAGGCACCGGTGAGCAATATCTGCTATTTGGTTTTTCGTGCTCACTTGTGTCCCGTAGGACCCCGAGTACTTGATTCCTGTTCCTTGACTATTCGCACTATCCAAATCCGGGAGGCCTTATGGACCCCCCTGAGCCAGAGCTTGATTCATTTCTATTTCTTGGGGCCACAAAGTAGTTTGGGGCTTTGTTACTATTCTGTACTTATGCCATGCTTACTGTTTTATTAAGATTGTGCGTGGAGCACCTGTACTGTTTTGGATCGCGCCACGTTTTCGCGGTATCGACAAGCCCAGTCATATTTTTCGGGTCCCTAGTCGTTTACAGCCGTCGTCGCAAACCCTGGGTCCGTTCCGGAGCCGGCCAACTTCGTTGCGGGTAGCTTAGTGGGGTGCCCCCTGAAATATTTCGGAATCCTGTGATTGCTTTGTCGTGAATGCCTCATTGGGTTTTGAGTTGGTTTTTCCGAGGTTGATCGAGTGTGTGTTGCTATTTGTGCACCCCTGCAGGGTAAATCTTTCTGGAAGCCGTGTCTGAGGTTATGGACGACTTGGAGCACAGTTTCTCGATCATAGACAAGTATAACTAAAGTACCGCTTTTAATCTGACTAAGTACCTGATTAGTAAATAGTGCAATACTCATGGAGTGGTTAATAAAACTGCCAACGGATGGGATGTTCGTCCGCTTTCTCGTTGGTAAGCGAGAAGGAGGATGGATCTGTTAATTATACTGTTATAATTGTTGTTCTAATTAACGGACATCCCTCTATCATTGGTTAGGCGGATGGTTAGCGAGTATCTATAGGCTTCTTAGTTATTCTCTTTTGCTGCAATTGCGTCACCCCAGGTATATGTCCCCTTTAGAGGCATAAAGACTTGCTGAGTACCCCTAGGGTCTCACACGATAAATTGTTTGATTCAAATGAACATGTGTACTCGCAAGATGGATACTGGGTGGAGGAGACGGATGATGTTGGCAACGATCACTCGGTGTAGAGATTCCGGGAACGGGGATCTGCGAGATCTGTGGGCGGGATGTGTTTATTTATGTGGCATCTTATGCCAATTTGCTTCTTATCCGTACTCGGATCTTGTTTTCCGCTTCCGCCTGATACTCTGATGTTTGATGTATGAGGAGCTATCCTAAACTATTATCTCTATCTAGGATATTTGGATCTTGCCGTATGGCGTTGCAATATTTCTATTTCTTTTAGAAGGAATGGCTCTGTGAACAGTTGTATGGTGGCTTGCATACATACTCACTTGTGTATGTAGTTGATCCTTTCGCCTGCCGATTACGCCGCTCGTTCTTGTCCCGATGATCTGAAAGTGGTTAGGACGGCCGAAAGGTCTACCTGTGAGTGGCCCCTGGGCCCCACCATACTATTTAACCACTCTCGCTCATCCAGGCATGCAACTAAGAGCGTAATTCACCGAGGTAGTTACAATTGGTATCCGAGCCATCCCGCCCTTCAGGGTCTCAGCCAAATGGTCATTGTCAGTCTAGCAAATATTTTGGTAGCTATGTATACTAGGGAAAAACAAAACGTGAGAGTAGGACTGCTTCCATTTTTCTTCTTACCCACCCACCCACCCTTTTCTGGTAAGGAAGTGTAACGTTTTCAATCCTCTTCTAAAAATTCAAACTAGGATTCACGTGTTCTGGGTTCCGTAGTACCATAGGTTGTGTGTGTGTGTGTGAATTCCTTGTCTATCTGTTGCATCCAAATGTTATCTCTATCTATCTTTTGGTTATCAACTGTTGGTACATTCCATACCGACAGACCTTTGTAAACCGACGCGATCTATCTGATTTGTTGTATACCGGTGCGATCTGTCTTACTCTTTGTTATCCGACGATATTTTGTTTGGGGTGTTCGTTTCCGTAGTTACTAATCTTTAGGTTCATCTTAGAAAGAAGGTGTTGGGATATGTGTTTTACTTATTCATGTGCGGAGTAATGATTTGGATGCGGGATGGAGTCGCGACCATACCACTACTTTTATCATTCGCTCTCGTATATTGAATTGGTAGAGTTACTAATCTTGATTCGTTAAGTGGTTTTGCGCATATAGTGGTATTTTAATACCGAAATTTGCGGAAAAAATTTCTTTGTTAGCTTGTGTACCACACTCCTTGTTCAGTCGTATGCGATATGCTTAATATCTTCTAGGTGCTTTGAACTTTGTTGATATTTTAATATCATCTTAGTGAATTGTATCCTTTAAATCTTGGTTAATTCCATTTTGGTACTATTTTGGATTATTATTATTCTCCATTATAGTACTGACTTGTGTTTTATATCAATCACAGGATGGCACCACCACGTCGTTCTGAGGAGGACATACCACCTGAACTGGGGGCTGCTTTGGCAAGTATTGCTAATGCCTTGGGAACAATGCAGCAGAACCAGCAGCGATTCGAAGAAAGTGTGAGGAGGAATGAGTTTGTTCCGCTACCTCCACCTCCCAAGCGAGGAGACATCAAGAGTTTTCTGAAGTTCAACCCACGCCAATTTGAGGTGTCTGATCAGCCACTTGATGCGGATGATTGGCTGCATGAAATGTCAAGGTTGCTGATGACTGCGGATGTTCCTGAGCAAGAATGGGTAAATGTGCCACTCACCTTCTGAAGGGAGATGCAGCTCTGTGGTGGGAAAATTACCTGAAGGCAGACCACTCTGGTTTTCGGCCTACTTGGAGCAATTCACTGCGGCTTTCAAAGAGCAATATCTGTCAGAGATTGTCATGGAAAGGATGAAGGAAGTGTTTCTCAACCTCAAGCAGGGCAATGACAATGTCAATACCTATATCAGAAACTTCATGAATCTTTCTCGGTATGGTGGCGATGAGATCTCTGATGACAAGAAGAAGCAAAAGAGGTTCAGGCAAGGGCTCAATGCATCAATCAAATATGCAATCACTCATGCAAGGCTGGGGTCTTTTCTGGAACTCCAACATACAGCTCTGCAGGAAGAAGCAAGTAGGCAAGTGTTTGAGGAGTCAAAGAAACACAGACGCGACGCAGCAAGCTCGTCAGCTATGACAGCTCCTTCTAAGCGCCGCGTGTGGGTTCCTAACACCCCACCGTCGCTCCCGGCTCCACCAAGACCGTCAAGCTACGCGGCAAGGCCACCAAACTCCTTCACTGTGGCTCCTAGGGGCTACAACCACAACTACCCTGGAGCACCTGGCGGAGTCCCTGGCTACGCTGCTCCACGTCCACCTGGTGCTTGCTACACTTGTGGAAACACTAGGCATCAGCACTGGAATTGTCCAATGAACAACAAAGCTCTTCCTCCACCACCTCCAAGACCTGCGGCAAGTTCTTCTATGGTTCGTGCACCTCCACCTCGGGCTCTCAACATCAACACCAAGCCCGGTTCTACGGTTGCTCATGCCAACTGTGTCAACGTCGCTCAAGCTAAGCATGCACCTGGAGTTGTGATGGGTATGCTTCCTGTTAACTCAGTTCCTGCACGAGTTTTATTTGATTCTGGTGCATCACATTCTTTCGTGTCATACAAGTTTGCGGAGAGTAATGGGTTACCTTCTGATGCTTTACCAACTCGCCTCATGGTGCAATCTCCTGGATCAAACATGAGGGCTTCTAAAATCAGCCATGGCAATCAAATTGAGATTGGTGGCTCTTCGTTTCCGGCTTCCTTAATTATTCTGGGCAATTCTGACATTGATGTTATCTTGGGCATGGATTGGTTAATAGCAAATGCAGCTGTGATTGATTGTGTTGAACGTTCGGTTTCTCTAAAAATTCTTGAAGGCCATATAGTCTATTCTCCAAGTCTGACTCCTGCAATTCAGCTTTTCTCTTTGGCGGCTCTGAATGATGATGCTATTGAAGCTATTCAGAGTGTCCGGTGGTCTGTGAGTTCCTAGATGTCTTTCCTGAAGAGTTGCCAGGTATGCCTCCAGATCGTGAGGTCGAGTTTGTGATTGAGCTTGAACCTGGAACCGCTCCTATCTCCAAGCGACCTTATAAAATGGGTCCTGCTAAGTTGGCTGAACTCAAACGTCAGCTTGATGAACAAGAGAAGTTGGTTTCATTCAGCACAGTACTTCTTCTTGGGGTAGCCCAACCATCTTTGTGAAGAAGCGAGACAAGACTGATAAACTTTGTGTTGACTATCGGGCTCTCAATGCTAAAACAATCAAGAATAAATATCCCCTTCTGCGGATTAATGATCTCTTCGATCAGCTAGCTGGAGCTGTGGTATTCTCTAAGCTTGATTTGAGAAGTGGATATCATCAAATCAAGATTCGTAAGGAAGATGTTCCCAAAACAGCTTTCACCACCCGCTATGGCCTGTATGAGTACACGGTCATGTCTTTCGGTCTCACCAATGCACCTGCCACTTTCTCGAGGCTTATGAACTCGGTTTTCATGGAGTATCTTGATAAATTCATTGTGGTCTATCTGGATGACATTCTAGTCTATTCTAAGTCAAAGGAAGAACATGAAGAACACCTTCGGTGTGTCCTAAACAAGCTTCGTGAGAACCGCCTGTATGCAAAGTTCTCCAAGTGTGAGTTCAGGCTGCCTCAAGTCACCTATCTTGGTCACGTCATCTCTGCCAAGGGCATTGCCGTCAACCCAGAAACTATTAAGACAATTGTTGACTGGCTTCCTCCTATAAATGTCAAAGAAGTCCGGAGTTTCCTTGGTTTGGCTAGTTACTGTCGTCGCTTCGTTCAGAACTTCTCAAAGATTGCGAAGCCTCTTACCGATCTCCTCAAGAAAGGCAAGAAATACCTTTGGACTCCTGCATGTCAAGCAAGCTTTGAAACACTCAAAGAGAAGCTCACTTCCACACCAGTCTTGATTCCTCCAGATACATCAAAGCCTTTCTAGATATTTTGTGACGCCTCCTTGCAAGGATTGGGTGCGGTCCTTATGCAAGAAAAACAAGTTGTTGCTTATGCCTCTCGACAGTTGAAGACGCATGAGATCAACTATCCGACACATGACCTCGAGCTCGCAGCAGTTGTCTTTGCTTTGAAAGTATGGAGGCATTACTTGCTTGGCAACCTTTGTGAGATCTTTTCTGATCACAAGAGTCTGAAGTATATCTTCACACAGCCTGATCTCAACCTTCGTCAGAGGAGGTGGATTGAAGAAATCAATGATTTCGATTTGACCATCAACTACACTCCGGGCAAAGCTAATGTCATGGCCGACGCTCTCAGCCGAAAAGCTTATGTCAACAACCTCATGGTGGAGGAACAATAGCCTCTCTTGTGCGAGGAATTCTGCAAGCTCAACCTTGAAATTGTGGATCAAGGGTATCTTCTGAACCTCCTGGCGACCCCACTCTTGGAAGAAAAAGTTCGCACCATCCAACTTGGTGATCCTTACACTAAAAAGATCATCTCCAACATTCAGCTTCCGAAGTATGAGTCCTTCCACGTCGACGACCAAGGTGCTCTTTTGTTTGAACACCGGATGTTTGTGCCGAATTACCCGGGTTTAAGAGAGCAAGTTCTCAAGGAGGCGCATGATTCTGTTCTTTCTATCCACCCTGGCAGCACTAAGATGTACATGGACTTGAAAACACAATATTGGTGGCCTAGGTTGAAATGATATTGTGCCAAGTATGTCTCGGAGTGTGATGTCTGCCGCAGAGTTAAAGCTGTCCATCTGAAACCTTCCGGTCTTCTACAGCCATTGAAGGCTCCGGAATGGAAATGGGAGAAAGTAGAGATAGATTTCATAACTGGTTTTCCAAGGTCGCAAAAGGGCAACAATGCAATCTTTGTTGTCATCGACAGGCTTTCTAAAGTGGTTCACTTCTTTCCCGTCAAGGAAACAATTTCTGCAATTTAGTTGGCTGAGCTCTATATCAACAGAATTGTCTCTCTGTATGGAGTTCCTCTTGAGATCATCTCAGACCGTGGAAGCATCTTCACTTCCAAGTTCTGGGGAAGTTTCCAAAATGCTTTGGGAACAAAATTGAACTTCAGCACAGCTTACCACCCTCAGTCGCAAGGACAAGTTGAAAGGATCAATCAGATTCTAGAAGATAAGCTCCGTGCTTGCGTTATCTCTTTCGGCATGAAGTGGGAAGAATGCCTTCCTTATGCTGAATTCTCTTACAACAACTACTTTCAGAAAAGTCTAAAGATGTCACCATTTGAGGTTCTCTATGGTCGCAAATGCAGAACTCCGATTGGTTGGTCGGGCGCAGGAGAAAGAACATTGTTTGGCCCCGACATTGTAACTCAAGCGGAGGAGAAGGTTCACATCATTCTTGAAAACCTGAAGATTGCTCAAAGTCGCCAGAAGAGCAATTATGACAGAAAGCACACGGACATGGAGTATGTCCCTGGTGATCTCGTTTACCTTCGTGTCACTCCCATGAGAGGCACGCACCGTTTTGGTATCAAAGGAAAGCTGGCTCCTAGATACATCGGTCCTTTCAAAGTTCATGGAAGAAGAGGAGAAGTCGCTTATGCTCTTGAGCTCCCTGAAAAACTCAAGGTCCATGATGTTTTCCATATCTCTCAACTCAAGAAGTGCTTCAAGGATCCCGGCAGGACCGTGGACCATGAACTCATCAATCTCCAAGAATATATGTCTTATCAAGAACACCCCATAAAAATTCTAGAAGTCGCAGAAAGAAGGACTCGCAACAAGTCCATCAAGTTCTGCAAGGTGCAGTGGTCGCACCATTCCGTTGATGAAGCCACTTGGGAACACGAGGATGAGCTCCGTGCCAAGTATCCTACCCTCTTCGTGTCTTCTTCTTCTTCCTAGAATCTCGAGGCGAGATTCCTGTTTAGTGGGGGAGAGTTGTAGCATCCTATCTATCTAACATATGTAATGCTACATGGTCTAGTAATATAATTGCTACTTCCTACATACAATTGTTGCATCATAATTATATCATGCTCATGTCATCATGCCACCTTGCATTTGAGCATCATATAAAACCCTTTCCATTTGGTTCTTCTCTCATATGCATTATTAATTGTATTTGGCTCTTGATATATTGTATTTGAATCTTGATAAATGCTTGATGCCCAAGTTGAGTTGGGGGCATATCTTTTATTCCACTCCACCACCTTTCTTTGTCACCACCTTATAATTCCACCATCCTAATTACCCATGAGTTTTTAATTTCTTTTTGGCTTTTAATCTAGCTCATGTGGGTTGGGATGAATCCAATTATATTTTCCTTTAGCTTGGCCTTACTACATATTTTGGAATGCATGTGTATAAATGCCATGATCATTATTTTGTTTTCACAAGATAAAACCTAGCATTTAATGCTTTTGCATGGGCCATGCAGTTCTCATCATCATTCCCTCCTTTTGGTTTTTCTTGTATTTTTGAAAGTGGGGCATGGTTCTTTGTGAATATATTCATATTGGCTCTATCCTTTTGCTCTTACCATAAAACCCACCACTTGATCTCTTTTCCTTGCCATGTGCATCAAAACCTCACCTCTCACCACCTCCACTCTCATCACCCCTCAAATGTGTATGTGTCATGCATGATCATGTGAGATCCTTCCATATCCACTTTTCCCTTATACTTGATCATGTCATGCTCATACACCATCTAAACCCTAACCCTCATCATCCATTCCATCACACATACTCAATGGATCTTGATAGATCATACCCTCAAAACCCTAAAACCCTAACCCCACCTCCTCTCCATGCCACCCCATGTCACCCCCTTAACCTAACCGAGACCTTCCCTCTCTGTCTCTCGCTGCCAAAGGGGTCCCACTAGGCGGAACCACCCCAGCTACCCCAACCCCTGGTATAAACCTAACCCGAGCCCAACCTAGCCATGCCATCTACCCCTCACCTCGACCTCTCTCTTCTCTCTCTCCCTGCCTGCTACTGCCTCTCTCTCACACACCGACGACCTCACCGTCGGCCTCCACCCCACCTACTCGTTACAAGCCGGCGGCGTGTTGTTGGGTCGTCGAGGAAGAACCAGTGGTGCTACCTGCGTCGTCCCGTAGACGCCAGCGAGGAGGAGACGCCCCTGTACCTATTGTACGTCGTCGAGCCGAGAGAAACCCTAGTCGAGCCGGGCGTCTGCACCGTCGCCGATCTGCTGCGCCCCGTCCCGATCCGACCACTCCGTCGACCCCGCGGTGAGCCCAGCTTCCTCCCGGACACCTCCCCTCGCTCGAGGACACGCTGTGCTCGCCGGACGTTGTGCCGAGCACTCTCGGTGCAGCGGCGGCCGCTGGCGTCTGCACGTCCCCGCACCGCGTGCCGCCTTACCTAACCTCCGCCCGCCCTCCTGTCACCATCCTCTCGCTTACCGCACTGGCTCCAGTCCCCTGCGCGCGCGCCCCGCGTCGCGGGATCGATCCCCTGCACTGCGCTCTGCCGCTGTCGAGCACCATCCCCTCGTCAGTAATTTCAGAGAAGATGAACAGTGGGCCGTGGTCACTTTGCAAATAACCCCCACAATTTTTCTCTGCTCAACCCGCGCTCCCCTCCGACCCCACCTATCAGCCTCCCGTGGCAGCTTTGCTACAAGGCTCCCGGGTTTTTGTAAACCTCAACCCGCAGCCCCTAGATCCCCCACGTGGCGCCCCTGGTTCGCTCGCTATCGTGTGGGCCTGCGAGCCCGCTGGCCCCACCTGTAGCCGCCTTGGCTAGCACAGCTCGCGGTGCAAAAGGTTTCTGCGCGCAGTTTTTGCCAGCTCAGCCCGGCCCCACTTGTCTGCGTCTGTGGCTAGGCGATGCTGGGTATAAAAAGTCTGGCCACTTCTCTGTTTTAACAAAACAATTTCAGAAATGTTTAAATACAAATTTAAACTGTTTTTAATAACTTTTCAATTATAAATCCAAATAAAACATGTGATATATGTTTTGGAATCAGAAAAATGTGAGGAATTCAAATAGGCCATTCAAAAATATCTTTTGGGCAAATTAAATTTTCGAAATTGTTTAAATGCAATAAAAATGCCTTTTCTTAATTAATTAATAACTTTAATTCTACAACTCCAAATTCGACAAATAATATGTCTAAATCGATCAGCGCGACGAGCCCGTTCTATCTATGCATTCCTTGTTCTAAATTGAAGCATGCATCATGTCATTATTAAAAATCTGAACTGTTTATCGCAATAAAACTTGATCAAATAAATAATAAAATGAATTATTCTTGTCCCCACACCTCACCCATGCCATGCTACATTAATGCCATGTAAATTGTGCATCATTCATCATAGAATGCTTGTTTGCTTGATGCATTTTATTCATATGCTTGTGCACTTTATTTATGTTGGCCCTTGTTTGTTTGGTTCTTCTTCGAATAGACGCCCAGCAGGAGAATTATCAGGAATCACAGGAGTTCTACCCAGATACATCTCTCGCTTCAACTGAGGTACCAGGCAAGCACTACCACATGCTTGCATACATATAGTACCTATTGCCTCTATCTTATTCTTGCATCATTGAGTCGCGATTGCATTAAATTGAATCCCAAGTACTGCATAGCCTTTACTTTTAAACCCCACAGTTGCTTGTTCCTCCATCCCATGAGCCATTACTACAGGAGTTGTTTGAGCCATGCGAGTCGTAGAATAGCATGTGTAGGGTATGTGAGTGTCTGATGGATAACGAGGTACCTAAACAACTTAACCTGAGTAGTAATGGGATAACTAATGAAAGAGGCACCGGTGAGCAATATCTGCTATTTGGTTTTTCATGCTCACTTGTGTCCCGTAGGACCCCGAGTACTTGATTCCTGTTCCTTGACTATTCGCACTATCCACATCCGGGAGGCCTTATGGACCCCCCTGAGCCAGAGCTTGATTCATTTCTATTTCTTGGGGCCACAAAGTAGTTTGGGGCTTTGTTACTATTCTGTACTTATGCCATGCTTACTGTTTTATTAAGATTGTGCGTGGAGCACCTGTACTGTTTTGGATCGCGCCACGTTTTCGCGGTATCGACAAGCCCAGTCATATTTTTCGGGTCCCTAGTCGTTTACAGCCATCGTCGCAAACCCTGGGTCCGTTCCGGAGCCGGCCAACTTCGTTGCGGGTAGCTTAGTGGGATGGCCCCCTGAAATATTTCGGAATCCTGTGATTGCTTTGTCATGAATGCCTCATTGGGTTTTGAGTTGGTTTTTCCGAGGTTGATCGATTGTGTGTTGCTATTTGTGCACCCCTGCAGGGTAAATCTTTCTGAAAGCCGTGTCCGAGGTTATGGACGACTTGGAGCACAGTTTCTCGATCATAGACAAGTATAACTAAAGTACCGCTTTTAATCTGACTAAGTACCTGATTAGTAAATAGTGCAATACTCATGGAGTAGTTAATAAAACTGCCAACGGATGGGATGTTCGTCCGCTTTCTCGTTGGTAAGCGAGAAGGAGGATGGATCTGTTAATTATACTGTTATAACTATTGTTCTAATTAACGGACATCCGTCTATCATTGGTTAGGCGGATGGTTAGCGAGTATCTATAGGCTTGTTAGTTATTCTCTTTTGCTGCAATTGCGTCACCCTAGGTATATGTCCCCTTTAGAGGCATAAAGACTTGCTGAGTACCCCTAGGGTCTCACACGATAAATTGTTTGATTCAAATGAACATGTGTACTCGCAAGATGGATACTGGGTGGAGGAGACGGATGATGTTGGCAACGATCACTCGGTGTAGAGATTCTGGGAACGGGGATCCGCGAGATCTGTGGGCGGGATGTGTTTATTTATGTGGCATCTTATGCCAATTTGCTTCTTATCCGTACTCGGATCTTTTTTTCCGCTTCCGCCTGATACTCTGATGTTTGATGTATGAGGAGCTATCCTAAACTATTATCTCTATCTAGGATATTTGGATCTTGCCGTATGGCGTTGCAATATTTCTATTTCTTTTAGATGGAATGGCTCTGTGAACAGTTGTATGGTGGCTTGCATACATACTCACTTGTGTATGTAGTTGATCCCTTCGCCTACCGATTACGCCGCTCGTTCTTGTCCCGATGATCTGAAAGTGGTTAGGACGGCCGAAAGGTCTACCTGTGAGTGGCCCCTGGGCCCCACCGTACTATTTTAACCACTCTCGCTCATCTAGGCATGCAACTAAGAGCGTAATTCACTGAGGCAGCTACAAAATATGAGGTTTATGGTATACTTAAATTTTGCTTTGATAATTACAAGTAAGAAAATGGCTATATTCTTGAATATATTAATAGATGCTTTCCACAAATGGAAGAGACAAATGCCTTGCAGGATCCTATGGAAGAAGAAATTGATGAACCTGAATGCTCATTAGATGAAAAAGAGGAGGAGAGTGATGAACAAAAGGAGGAAGAATGGATTAGCTACCCATGCCTACCTTATAATGAGAGTAACTCTTTATCCCTTACATTATTTGATTGTCCCCCATGCTTATCAAAGGAGGATTAATGTTATGCTAATGTTATCTGTAATAATCCTTTATTTGTGCCTAACTTCGAGATGCATGGTACTAAAGAGTTTTCCTTAGAAATTTTTTATGATAAAGCTCTAGACGATGGTCCTATATTGAATGATCAGTCATCTTGTTATAGAATTGTTAAAAGTGGGTTTGAAGGTTTTAATCCCACTATTTTTGAGCTTGATAAAAATTATGTGTTTGTAGATCATGAAAAGCATGCTTTATGTGATAGTTATATTGTTGAGTTTATTCATGAGGCTACTAAAAATTATTACGAGAGAGGAAAATATGGTTGTAGAAGTTTTCATGGTATTGAAACATCTCTCTATGTGCTGAAAGTTTTGAAGTTACTCTTGTTTTATCTTCCTATGCCTGTCACTTTATTCTTTGCGAATTTATTTGCATACAAGATTCCTATGCATAGGAACTAGGTTAGACTTAAATGTGTTTTGAATTTGCTTCTTGATGCTCTCTTTTACTTCAAATCATATTTCTTATGTGAGCATCCTCTCAAACTATTATGCCTGAAGATTATAATATGTCTATTATTCTTGGGAGACCTTTTCTTAAATACTGCAGGAGATGTTATTAATTGTAATCAAGGGAAGGTGAACTTCAATGTTAATGACAAGGAACATACTGTCTATTTCCCCAAGAAGATTGATAGAACTTATGGTTTTGAATTCAATTGAACATGTCGAGGCATTCAAGTTGGAGAAATATATTGCCCCGTACCAAGAGAAAAATTTGAAACTATTATGATTGGGACCATAGCTATCAAGGTTGAGGTAACATAATCATTAGTGGAATACAAAGTTTTGTTTCATATGAAATTGTTTTGGTAAAAAGACCTGATCAACCTTGTGAACAAAAGGCTTTCATTGAACAAAACAATGTTTTCACCATGATTATCTCCGCTTACTTCTATTCTATCCATTTTAGTTTTTTGCTTATGTCTAACTTAAAGGCGTTAAAGAAAAGTACTTATTGGGAGATAACCCAAAAGTTTTAGCTGAGTCTTGGAAGTTATTACCTCAGTAATAACCGCTCCTTATCCTTTTTATTTGCTTTTTGTGCCAAGAGTAACCTCTAATGAGAGAGAAGTAATGGTTGGGAAAGTTGCTATCCCGAAACAGCTTTCTGTGTGCTTCACCGTAAAATTTCGTGTAAAATCGCTGTACGTCCTTTTGAGGCGATAATTTTTGTGCTTCTGCCCCAGGTTGTTATCTAACTTTAGTTACTTCAAAAAAATTTGATTTGAGCAACAGAAGGTCTTCGAAAAAATTCGTCTTTACCTGCTGGTCTGTTTTGACAGATTTCTGCCATTTTCTGCATTTGCTTCTTGTCGGTTCCTTTTTGAGTTCTTTTGGGGAATTGAGCTTTTTGAGGGAAGTGCTACAGTAGCTAGTGTTTTAATGGAAGTATTTTGGTGTTAGAACTGAACCTAAAGACTTATTATCTTGAGTGCACTCATGTTGCTAATAAAGATTGTGTGAAGTTTTGTATGAAGGAAAAATTTCAGGTGTATGGAAGGAATGAGATATGAGATGAAAGATGGACTAAAGCTCAAGATTGGGGATGCCACGCGTGTCACCCCAATAAATCCAAGAATTACAAGAGTCAAAGCTTGGGGATGCCTTGGGCATCCCCCTCTTCATCAATAAAAATCCCAGGTTTCTTCCAAACGCTTCATTTTTATTGTTTCATGCACAGTTGTGTTATTCTTGGAGCGTCTTCTTTTTCATTTTCGTTTTGGTTTTTCGTTTGCTTTGTTTTCTTAGTTTGCTGAATAAATTGGTTGAACCTCCTCTTTCATGCATTGGTTTTCAAATAGTTTGGTCTGGATTGGAAAAGAGTAGGAAAGTTCATGCTTAAGTGGTAAAGAGAGCTTGTTTTTGACTGTGGCCTATGCTTTGTCATGCCATGCTTGATATTGTTTTGGCTTTATGCTTAGTATTCTTTGATGTAGCATGAATTTTTATAAACAATTGAGATTTCTTAATGTGCCTTGGAAGGATCATGCGTTGTTTTAGCATATTAAAGCATAGTATTGTGGTATTCTCCTTTGATGCTTTATTTGCGCTGACTTGGCACATGCTCACACCATGTTATGACTATCCCAAGTCACCATAGCCTTTATAATCCTTTAGTTTTCAACTTGTAGTATCACTTTATGCTTTGATCAATGATGTTTTGTCGCTCTGCATTATTATGGCCATTATTGCTCTCTTAGTTTATCGCTCCCAGTCTTTTGCTAGCCTCCACAACCAAGTATGAGTTCCGCTCATGCATCCAACTCCTTAAACCAAGTTATTCCAAAGAGTCTACCATACCTACCTATTATCTTATGCTATTCCAGGTATATTCATGCTTCTGTCTACCTTTCAAATTAAACTTGTTATGGGAAAACTAGTGATTAAAGCTCTCACAAACTTGATGGCACACTTTACTTTTTTGCATTTAATAAACTTGAACCATTGGGTCCTTCTTTGTTGTGTATATGCTTGTGCTTTATAAGTTGAAATTAGCAGAACCATGTATCATGGGGAACGCTTTCAACATTGCACTTGTACTTTGTACCCCGTTGATATCATGTTCTTTTGCATATGGATCCCAGCGGTGTGAAATAAAAGTGGAACTTGTAAGATCATGGAGTTTGTATGTATGTTAGAGAAAACGCCTGGGCCGCTAGCCTAAGCCATGCCTAATCATGGTGGAAACTTGTAGCATCACCATAATGAGCACTCTATGAAGCATCCTCAATAAAAACCTATGCAAATAGCAAATAAAAAGATCGCTGGGATGCTCATTGTCTGCTTGCCTTGTCATTTTGATTATGGGATAGCTCCTGTATCATGTGCAGGGGGTACCCCATTGGCGGTTCATTATGATACATATGTACTTACAATGACAAGAGCTTACTTGTGACTAAAGTTGAGTAGCATGAGGTTCGGTATTCGTAAGTAAGGGGCATGAGATTTCGGTTTATAACTTGTCAAGCATATCCTCTTAGTTGTGTCACTTTAACCTTAATCACCTTCAAGATGCTTATGATAGGGGCAATGAGAGTTGAAAGCTATAAGTACCATAATTTTTGGAAGCTCTTTATGAGACTTGAATCCCTACTTCCTTCTATGAAGACCTTTCTTCCACTATATATATTGAGTCTCCACCTTCTACCTTTATGCACTTACTTTGAGAGCATAGTGGCCATTCTTTGTTCTATGTGCATTGTCCCAAGACTTGTTGATTGATGCATACCTTGATATTGCCTGTTTTAAACTATTTGTATCTAGTCACTCTTATGAACTTTGAAGGTGTCCTATGCATTTATGTTTGCTACTCTATGAGGGACAAGCTGAATGCCACTATGCTATGTTTTCTTTATGTGAAACAAACAAACGTCTTGCAAAGCATTGTTATTCATGAATCTTTCATTTGTGCCTTTTCATGTTGCAACATAATTTTTATTTGTCTTATTGCTAGAACTTTGTCTTTCATGTTATGATTGAAGTACTATGATCCCATCTTTGAATGTTTTACAAATACTTTGATCAAGTTTATGATGGTGCATGTCACCTCAACAATTATTGTTTCTTTTTATCACTTACCTACTTGAGGAAGAGCAGGAGTTAAGCTTGGGGATGTTGATACATTGCAAATGTATCTATAATTTTTGAAGTTACATGCTTGGTTTTATCTACTTTCTTGTGTTTTGTCCACACTTTGGAGTACTTTTCATATGATTTATTTGACTAACCTATTAACAAGAGCCACAGTGCCAGCTGCATGTTTCATGCTGTTTTTGGTTCCATGAAAGTCAGAAAATGAATATTCTCGGAATTGGACGGGACAAAAGCCAAAGTGCCTATTTTAGTGGAAGTCATCTGGAGCTAGAATACAAGACGGGGAGGATCCAGGGGCCACCACACCACCTGGTCGTGCTGGCCAGGCCTGGCCGCGCCAGGGGGTGGTGTGGCCAGCCCAGGCACCCCCTCGGCCTCCCTCTTCGCCTATAAGTTGCCTTCTGACAGAAAAGCTCAAGGGGGGTCGATGTTTTTCCAGAAGGAGTTCCGCTCCACCGCCACCACCAGATTCCACAAAATAGCACCAGAAACTCTATTCTGGCACCATGCCGAGACGGTGAATTGGAGGAGATCATCGCCATCATCATCACCATCGCTTCTCCATCGACCATCCATGTTTCCCCCATCTATGAGTGACTAATCCCCCGCTGTAGGCTATGGGGATGGTAGTGATTGGATGAGATCGTTCATGTAATGGCATCAGATTGTTAGGGCATGGTGCCTAGTATCTTTTATTAGTGCTTTATGACTTTTTTGCGACTTGTTATGCTTAATCTTGTCACTAGGGCCCGAGTGCCATGATTTTAGATCTGAACATGTTATTGATTCATTATGATAGTATTGTTTTTGGTCTTATCTGCAAGCTGTATACACACGTTGTTTTCCGGAACCAATGGCCCCAAAGTGACAGAAATCAGGATAACCGTAGGGAATGGTCTTGATGTGAGGATCACATGTGTTCACGGAGTGTTAATGCTTTGCTCCGGTGCTCTATTAAAAGGAACACCTTAATTGCCAGTAGTTCCCTTGAGGCCCTGCTGCGAACGGGTTGGCAGGACAAAAGATGTTGTGCGAGTTTTCATTGCGAGCATGTATGACTATATATGGAACACATGCCTAGGATTATCTAGTACTTGGATGCTTTATCTTATTTATATGCAATTGCCCTATGTTCTGATTGCTATGTGAATTGTCTTGTCCATGCAACGCCCGTCCATCCATCCCTATGCCTACCACACTCGAATACTACGGTTTACTTCTATTGTTACTGTTTCTTTACTTTACTACTACTGCTACTTTACTATTCCTACTACAAAACTGTTGCTACTGATAAACTGCTGTGAGTAAGATTGTTTCCAGGTGAAGCTGAATTGATAACTCAGTTGTTAAGGCTTATAAATATTCTTTGGCTCCCCTTGTGTCGAATCAATAAATTGGGTTTCACTTCCCTCAAAAATACTGCGATACACCCCTTATACTTGTGGGTCATCAAAGGGTTCTGTAGCATAAAACAAAAAATTCTACAATAGAACTCTCTAACGCCCAAGATCTATCTATGTAGTAATGTAGTAATGACCAGAGCATATAGAATACATACCCTTGTAGACCGTACGCGGTTAATGTTCCGAGGAGAACGTGGTTGAAGTAATTGAACTCGTGGCAGACCTCAAGGTCGCAAAGCTCCTCGCAGGTCATCCCTTGCTCCATCTTCATCGTACAACAGCTCCGGCTCAGGACATGCAAGGTGCCCCAAGTGTGGCCCCTCGCGGTTTCGTACACATACGATGACGACCTCCGGCTCCCCGATCCTGCCGGGAGTGCGGAAGTAGATCTCTAGCTTGGAATCCCTACATCGCAACGACGTGATGCAGGTGCACCGTCTCTTGCACGAACAATCCTTTCTTGGGACTGTGCCAACACAAGGAGACAACTATGTAGAGAGAGAGGGAGGAATTCTCTAAGAAAAATTCCTTAGAGAACATCTCAAATTGATGTGTCTAATTCCACCCATGGACACCTCTTTATATAGGGGAAGGGAGGTGTACCCTCCCCTTTAGGTTAGCCATATGGGACTAAAAGAATAAAAAAATAGGCAGGAAAAACATGCACCCCAGCTGGGCCAAATGGCCATAGCCCAACAGCAACAGTCACCTGACCCGAGTGGGCCAGGAACCTTTCCCGCGTGGCCCAGTGCGCTAGTGCAACAGTAGCCAGCGGCCTGCATCACCAAGCGGAGGGAGGTGACCCGGGGTGGGCTGGCTCTGAGCGCACGCGGCCCAGTAGGCGCGCCAGCTCCCCGCGAGCTCCCCTGGGCCAGGTCGTGCTGGCCGCTCATTTCCCTACTACGTGTCGCCCCGTGCGGCGGCTATTATCTACCACCCACGTGGGCCTGGGCTGGTCAAACTAGTCCATTAACTGTTTTCCTTTTTCTTGTTTTTCTGCAGCATTTCTTTTTAGTCAAATCCCTCCGGGGTTTTGGCCTAATAAGAAAGTTGACTTTATAAATCTCAATTTAAATATTATTTAGAATATATTAATTCACAATTAACATATAATAAATGTAAATTTGAATTCCCGTTTATCTGAACACCTTTCGGTCCTTTCCTTTATTCTTTCTCTCCTCTGAACAACTTTAGATCTCTCCCTAGAACAATTCCGGATTTCTCTTTCTCTACTTTGATTCCAACTTATAGAGTATCTCTAGATCCTCGTACCCTTAAGTGTATTTCCCCACGGCTCGGGAATGGCATAGACATGATCTCCATCAATGATTATTAGAGGGACCGGGATGCTCATAATGACCCCTGTGCATTGATAATGTCGTTTGTACCATAAAACATTGAGTCCAATTCCCTTCATTTCTCTAATACGACTTGTCTGAGATTCAACCATTGGTATCACATATCTTGTTCAATCTCGTTACCGACAAGTTCTGTTTTACTTGTTACCGTGATATTATATCCCCGTGACCTAGTCACATGTTGCAACATTTATCGATGTAATCTCACCAAGCCGACTGTATGTATCTTACCAGTCACGTGGGTGAAGAAATCCCGCTCATGACACGTAATGCCTCTACATGCCTCTCTGAATACCTGAACACACCTTTATGATCACCAAGTCACCAAGTGACGTTTGATGCTATCTAAGTATTCTCGGATAATAGTGATTGATATGATCTCACGGTCTAAGGAGAAGGAGACTATGTTTCTAGCTATTGCAACAATGAACTATGTGACTTGATTGTGTCGCAATCTTTGGGTAATGTCCATCACATCATTCACAAATGATATGACCTCTATGTCAATTGGCATAAATGCCCCATGATCAGGAAACCTTGATCATCGCTTAACCAACGGACTAGTATGAATAGAGGATACTAGGGACTTGGTTTGTTTCATACCACACATGTACCAATGTTTCCTCTTGATACAGTTATAGCACAATATGAAACTATTGCAAACTAATTGAGATATGATAATAAAAAGGGATTTCTATTTTTGTACCCTCGGTTCGTTAGTTGTACTCAGTTTTCCCCAGCCGCTTAGTTTTTCCTCACCTTTTCCCATCTCCTTGTGAGAAACTCTCACGTGGTCTGAAACTCGCCGTCCGTCAGCCTTGCCGTTATGTGCTGACAAGTGGGGCCGCGTTCAGTCGGGTCCCGTAGTGGACCCTCGCCGTTACATGTTGACGAGTAGGGCCGCATTCTGTCGGGTCCCGTAGTGTACTCTTGCCGTTACATGATGACAAGTGGGGCCGCATTCACTTGATTCCAATAGTGACCACCTCTCTCAACTTACCTAGATCAGCATCGGACCCACAGCTTATCCACGTGAGTACCGGACCCACATCTTATCCACGTGAGCTGCGGACCCACAACTTACCTTTGCAAGATGGGACCCTGAGCCAGCCACGTTACTTTATTTTCATATAGTGATAATGTAATGCATATACAAAATTTATACACCTTTGAACTCTTTTAAATCGCACCGAGGACATGATAATGTTTGTGCTAATAAAATCCTAATCATTTATCATTTCCATGGAGTGAAATATAATGCATAAACTTGCGTATACAAAAATTATACACCTTTGAACTCTTTGAAATCGCACTTAATACGTGATAATGTCATGCTAATAAAATCTTGAGAGATTGTCATTTTCATAGAGTGGAATGTAATGCACAAACTTGCATATGTGAAAATTATAAACCTTTGAACACTTTTAAATCGCACTTAATACATGATAATGATGTGCTAACAAAATTTTGAGAGATTATTATTTTCTCTCCCATTTTTGTAGAGTGGAAATGTAATGCATAAACTTGCATATATGAAGTTTATACACCTTTGAGCTCTTTGAAATCACACTTAATACGTGATAATGTTGTGCTAAGAAAATATTGAGAGATTATCATTTCCATGGAGTGAAATATAATACATAAACTTGCGTATACAAAAATTATACACCTTTGAACTCTTTGAAATCGTACTTAATATGTGATAATGTTGTGCTAAGAAAATCTTGAGAGATTACCATTTTCATGGAGTGAAATATAATGCATAAACTTGCGTATACAAAAATTATACACCTTTAAACTCTTTGAAATCACACTTAATACGTGATAATGTTGTACTAAGAAAATCTTGAGAGATTACCATTTCCATGGAGTGAAATATAATTCATAAACTTGCGTATACAAAAATTATACACCTTTGAACTCTTTGAAATCGCACTTAATACGTGATAATGTTGTGCTAAGAAAATCTTGAGAGATTACCATTTCCATGGAGTGAAATATAATGCATAAACGTGCGTATACAAAAAATTATACACCTTTGAACTCTTTGAAATCACACTCACTTAGGTCATGATAATGTTGTGTTAATAAAATCTTGATCATTTATCATTTCCATGGAGTGGAATGTAATGCATAAACTTGTGTATAGGAAAATTATACACATTTGAACTCTTTGAAATCGCACTTAATACATGATAATATTGTGCTAAGAAAATCTTGAGAGATTATCATTTTCATAGAGTGGAATGTAATGCACAAATTATACACCTTCGAACATGTTCCCTTCAAATTATATTCAAGTTTATTTGTTTATGGAGTTAAAGTACCAGTGGCATACTCGCTATTTTGCATGGATAGAGGGGTGCCCCTCGACAGGTATAGGGGTTATGCTGTCTGCTGGATCATAGAGGATCAACGGTTGGTGGGCACGATCCGTGTGACAACTGTCTCGACCAATTAGAGCGCAGCAGCGAAGATGAGCACAGGTGCAAGAGATGGATACAAAGAGAGGGGAAAACTGAGTAGCACTTAGGAACCAAGGGCCAAATTGAGTAGAACTTAAAAACCAAGGGCAAGACTGAAAAAGGGATTCAAATAGAAAATAGAAAAGTATTTAAAAATGTAAAATATGTCTTTTATACAATAAAATACATCTAGGCATACATCAAACTATTTGCAATTCAAATATACACCAGTTTGACAATTATTGCCTCATTCAGACAAACTATTTTTTGGGGAGGGATGTTTTGGGAAGAGGCTGGAGTAGAAAGCCATGAACCTTCATAGATAGTAGGTGATTTGAGAAGTGGTGATTTAGGTTAAAACTTGGTTCATATACATTTCTTATGGTGGCAGGTCACATAATAAGACTCCCTAGGTAGATGCCACTATGTTTTGCTCTTTTTGAATTTGTTGTGCATAAAATGACTCAGTTAGCTAGCTAAAACCTATTCGTTGACTCTCTGTTGACCAGCCACCGGAGGGTAAAACTGAGTATATTGCACATGGCAGTGTTAGTACTGGAGGGAAAAATTGAGTACAACCAAACTGCCAGTGTTACACTCGAGGGAAAAACTGAGTACAACTGAATCGCCAGGGTTAGACACGAGGGAAAAAACGTACCTCACCGTACGCGTGTGTGGTGCACGGGGCAGTAGCGGACATGTGTGGTCGTGCACCGTGCAGTAGCGTACGCGATGCACAGTAGTGCAACGAAACGTCGCTTCCCTTCTCCTTTAATAGAGGCCTCCCTACTCTCACTCATCATTCACTCGCTCACTCAACCATCTCCACTGTCCCATCACCTTCTACAAACCCCCAAGAAAACCCCAACCACGCCGGCGATGGAGAAGAACGGCGCGGTGGCCATCGGAGCCTCCAAGGCCGCCGACGAGGAGGTCCCCGTCCCCATCCCCGCATCCGCCGTAGCCGCCGGTGAGGAGGTCCCGCTCCGCTAGGACCCCTATGAGGAGGTTGTCTACATAAGGCCGGAGAACCCCTACGACACCAGCATTGCCGACCTATGGTCGGAGGTAACCAGGGTTTTCTCCCCTTCCCTTGTTCTTCCCCCATTCCCATCATTTGATGCTAGATAGTATGTTATTAGGGCTCAGTTGTTCGTATTTTTAGAGTAGCTAATATTCTTGTGTTAGATCTCGTATTTCAATGAATCCCCATGTTGGTATTTGAACCCCCCTATTCGTAGTTGGGATCAGCATTCAATTTGGTTTGAGATTTGGGGAATAATCAGGAGATCTCAATCGGTTAATTTATGCAAATAATCAATCCCGATAATCAAAGTATCTAAATCATGTCCTTATTGCGCTCTACTTTCTTTTTCCAACAGGACGATAGCAGCGACGTCCGCAGCGACGACGAGTCCAAGGACACAAAAACATGTCATGTGCTGAGGAGGCTGAAATCCGGCCAGTATAACAACTTCTTTGCTAGCGACATGTACAGGTGCCCCTTCTTCCCCACCAGGAGGCTCCGCGCCTTGAACTTCGACTCCCTCGTGAAGCATGTCGAGGACGTGAGGACCTGCGGCGAGTCCGTGAACGTCCACGACTTCATAGCCAAGCACCAGACACTCGGTCTTCACCTCTGCAACCTCCAGAAGGTGGCTATCGAGGAGGGTCGCATGCCCCGGATCAAGCTCAAGGAGCCCAAGGTCAAGGGACTGAGCAGCAAGAAGTGGAGGAGGGCCAGAGGGAGGAGGCGGAGGCCCTCCTGGCAGAGGCCATGAGGGGGCACTGATCTGTTGCTGTTGTAAAGCAGCTTGTTTTGTCTTGTCTGTGTTCAACTTGTCAGCTGCTGCTGCTAAGCATCCTAATTGTCGAACCTCGTTAAGTATCGTACTATATAACCTATATTAGCTGCTTTATCTACATCTGCTCTGTTTACCGAATTTATTTATGGTGCTGGTTAGTTTTGCTGTTCTAGATTTGCTACCAGATTGGGGAAAAACAAGGGCAAAAGGAACAATGAATGAAGAGAGAAGGTACTCTAGATTCGCTAACTTTTTGAGTAAAAAAACACAACTGTTAGTGAGAGAGAGGGGAAAATGCGCTCTTAAAAAGGCCAATCATAAAAATAACAAAAAAACTTCCAATTTAGGCGACAGGGCGCATGTAACGACCGAACGTGCCCCACATGGTCCCACACCACATCCCCCATAATCAGCGAGAGATGGATGGCTGGTCCGCTGTGTATCCTGGCCCCACCTGTCAGCATGTAACGATCGAGGCGACGTAACGTAACGCTCAACGCATGACCCGCCCCAACGCGGTCCCACCAGTCAGCATGTAACGGTCAAGCCTTTGACCTGACGGCATCCCCCGTCCGAGCGCATGTGAGGGTTTTGGAATGGAGGGAGGGAAAAAGTGAGGAAAAAGTAAGCGGCTGGGAAAAACTGAGTACAACTAACGAACCAGGGGCACGAAAATAGAAATTCCTAATAAAAACCCATTTATTATTTGCCTCTAGGGCATATCTCCTTCACATACATGGTACGCCATATTGTGAAACAAGTTTCTTCTAAAGCTGTTAAGTTTTAGCATACTTTTTCATAGAAACTAGGTAGTGCATATAACAAGATACTCTGTGAAAGAAATACGTTGCTTCAATTTATATATATTTTATTTGGATTTTTCTTTCAAAAGGTCCTAAATTTGGCTGCATTAGCATTCATATCAAGAAGTTGAGGGCTTATTTGGGTAAGATTATCTATCACTTTTAGATTTATTTTACAAGCCATTTTTTTGGCTTATACCATCATTCAACTATGTCAGAGTAAAATATCAAAAAAATAAAGCCAAAAACACCTTCGTGGCTTATAAGCCAAAACTCAAATGCCAGAATTAGAGCCCAACCAAACAGTGCCTAAATCTTGCGGAACTCTTGGTGTTTCTCCCTTGTTTTAGTACTTGGGTACCTTCAATTTAATTTAACAAAAAATATGACCAAGCAGGTATCATCGACTTGCAGATCAAATTTTGAGATACTTTCATTAAATTGCGGCAGCATTATTCTATTCCACAAATATAACCATAAAGTATGAACATATTATTCAAAATTCACAAAATCCTAAACCCTAAACTCTAAACCCCTAAACCCTGACCAAGCAGGTATCGTGCACTTATAGATCAAAATTTGAGATACTTTCTTTAAATCGTGCACTTAAATTCGTTAACACCATTCTATTCCACGAATATAAGCATAGAGCTTGAACATTATTGAAAATTCCCGAAACCTTAAGCCCCTAAAACCCAAACCCAAAACCCCTAAACACTAAAACCCTAAACACTAAACCCTGACCAAGCATGTAGCATGCACTTATAGATCAAAATTTGAGATACTTTCGTTAAATTGGGTAACACCATTCTATTCGATGAATATAAGCATAAATCTTGAGCATTATCAAAAATTCCCAAAACCCTAAACCCTAAACAACCCCTAAAACCTAAACCCTAAACCCTCAACTCATAAACCCTGACCAAGCAGGTATCATGCACTTATAGATCAAAATTTGAGATATTTTCATTAAATTAGGTAACACCATTATATTCGATGAGTATAAGCATAAAGCTTGAGCATTATTGAAAATTCGCTAAACCCCAAACCCTAAACCCTAAATAACCCATAAAACCTAAATCCTAAAACCCTAAACCATTGACCCATAAACCCTAACCAAGCAGGTACCGTGCACTTATAGATCAAAATTTGAGATACTTCCATTAAATTGTGGTAACGCCATTCTATTCCACGAATATAAGCATAAAGCTTGAACATTACTGAAAATCAAAAGCCAGAATTAGAGCTCAACCAAACAACCCCTAAATCTCGCGGAACTCTTGGTGTTTCTCCCTTGTTTTAGTACTTGGGTACCTTCAATTGAATTTAACAAAAAATATGACCAAACTAGTAGCATGCACATGTAGATCAAATTTTGAGATACTTCCATTAAATTGCGGTGACGCCATTATGTTCCACAAATATAACCATAAAGTTTGAAAATTATTGAAAATCCATGAAATCCTAAATCCTAAACACGTAAAACCCTAAACCCATAAACACTGACCAAGCAGGTATCATGCACTTATAGATCAAAAATTGAGATACTTTCTTTAAATTGGGTAACACCATTCTATGTGACGAATATAAGCATAAAGCTTGAACATTATTGAAAATTCCCTAATCCCTAAACCCCTAATATCTAAATCCTAAACCCCTAAACCCTAAAACCCTCAAACCCTAAACAACCTTGACCAAGAAGCTATCATGCACTTGTAGATCAAAAATTTTGATATACTTTCATTAAATTCTGATAACACCATTATATTCCACGAATATAAGCATAAAGCTTGAACATTATTGAAAGTTTCCAAAAGCCTAAACCCTAAACTCTCGACCCCTCAACCCTTACCAAGCATGTGTCATGCACTTATAGATCAAAATTCGAGATACTTTCATTAAAGTGTGATAACACCATTCTATTCCACAAATATCATCATATATATAAAGCTTGAACATTATTGAAAATTCCATAAATCCTAAAACCTAAACAAACCTAAACCCTAAAACCCTAAACAACCCTAAATCCTAAATGATGAACCTTAAACCTCTAAACCCTAAAATCCTAAACCATAAACCCTAAACCCAGAACCTAAACCCCTAAGCCCTTAACCCAAAACACTGAACCCTAAAGCCTAGGCTATATATACTTTGTGTGAAAACTGGGCAATGGGATTTTCAGCCCTACTTATTTGTAGTTGCATCACGATAAAAGCCACTATTGTCGCTTGCAAAATTGAAAATAACTTCAAATTTGGAAACTTCCTTTGTAAACAATAAACCATTAACGCTTAACCCTAAATCCTAACCTCCTAACCCTAGAACCCTAAACTGTCAATCCCTCAACCCTTACCAAGCATGTATAATGCACTTATAGATAAAAATTCGATGTACTTTCATTAAATTGCGATAACGCCATTCTATTCCATGAATATAAGCATATAAAGCTTGAATATTATTATTGAAAAATACCTAAACAATAAAACCTAAACAATCATAAACCCTAAAACCCTAAACAACCCTAAACCCTAAATACTGAACCCCAAACCCTAAATCATGAACCCTAAACCCCTAATCCCCTAAACCCTAAAGCTAAACCCTAAAATCCTAAACCCTTAACCCAAAATAAATCCCGAACCCTAAACACTAGGCTATATATACTTATTGTGAAAACTAGGGTAGTGGGATTTTGAGCCATATTGTGTACTTGCTTCATGACAAAAGACATTGTTGTCCCTTAGAAAATTGAAAATATCTTCGAATTTGGAGGCTTCCCTTGTAAATAATATTTTAAATGCCAATACACACAAAGCTACCAAATAAAGATAGGTTATTATAAACTATAGAAAAGATATGGCCATGACCTTGGTCATTTGGTTTGAAAGCCATACATATTCATACATGGTACTCCATATATTGTGAAATAAGTTGTTTTCAAAAGTTATCAAATTTTAAGAATATATGTTTGCATGGAAACTAGCTAGTGCACATAGTGAGAAACCAAGAGAGAAAAGAATGGTTGTATTCTGTTTTATGTTTTGTTCCTTTGTATTTTTTTTAAAAAATGGCCGAAATTTGGTGTCATTACCATTCATATCAAAAAGTGGAATCTTGCAAAACTCTCGGTGGTTCTCTAATATTTGACTACTTGGTACCTTTTGAATTATTTTAAGGAAGTCAAGAGCAAGATATATCACACACTTTGTAATTCGAAATTAGACATACTTACTTAAGATTGTCAAAAAGTCATTTTATTGCATAGATTTAGCTAGGAAGCTTGGAAATTCATGAAAGTAGGGCATTATCGATCAAATCTGGAATCTTCTTTTGAAATGCCAAGATGCAATGATCTACCAGATATGGACACATTATCATAAACTATAGCAGAGATATGGTTGTGACCTTAGTCATATTGTATAAAAGCCTTCAAAATATAATGTTTATCAATTTCAGCAAATGTGTGGAAACTCGTTTAAATGTTGGTAAGCATACTATCGCTGGCATGTGGGTCTACGGGGCCAACACATGAGAGTGGTCGCATCGGAGTAGCGTAGATTAGAAGCTTCAACCTCAAAATTTCCGCAGAGCGCCGAAACATCCCGCCATCTGTTCAAATATCTTGCGCATCTATTCAAATATCCTGCCCCGCTTTTTGCAAATGCAAAATTCCTCTTCTATCCCTGGTCCGAAAACAAGGACCATGGGAATACTACAATAATAGAGGGGTATAAGTGGTAAATGTGTGTCATCCCACCTATATCCCCATCACCTCTTCCCCGCCCACACCCCTCCGACCTCAACCTTCCTCCAACTGCTTCACCGTCGGCCCTCTCTTCCACACTAGAGCCCCTTCACTGCTGGCACTCTCTTCCACACAGGAGCTTCTTCACCGCCCCACGCACCGGATCCACCTCTCCCTGCCCTCGTCCACCGACTCCCGTGTCATGGACACCGAAACTATTTCACCAACTCCCTCACCGCACTGGATATGCTTCACCAATGTCGTCGTCTACCCTATGGGGGCGCATAACTGAATCACTCGTTGTTGACCCCAAAATGCCCAGCCACCACCCTCTTGCCTATCACACCCGCCCTTGCTATGCAGTGGTAATTTCTCTTGCCTGTTTGCTTTTTTTGGGTACTCGTAACCTACGAAATTGTTAGAATGTTGCTCAATATCCTGCATGATATTTCCATTTTGTTTGCACCCACATCTGGTAGGTACTATCCACATCATTAGATTTTCGCTATTATCCCCTTTCTTGCATTCTCATGCTATTGGTATAATCCTGCATCACTAACTCATAGATGCTATTCTTTCTGAGTGCTCGCATGGGTCATGCAAACAGCTCACAGAGGAACTAAGACTGACAATCTGACGCCAAGCAAGGCTGAAGTGCGAGGTTTCCTTGTGTTACTTAGGCCAGTTTCTTGTCATGTTAATAAGTTATATAACATGCATGCCTAATAAGTTAATAAGTCATTCTACCTAAAACCTTGACATGACATTTGCATTCATGTTATGTTGTTTTTCTATCTGCAAATGCTTAATTTAGAAAATGTCCATCTAGTTTGAATCATATATATGGTCAATGTTAATGCTAACTTTTTGGTGTTTTCACCTTCTTTCATCCTTCCAAACCAGCTATCTAGTTTGAATCATACATCTGGTAATTTTTAATGCTATGTTTTTTGTGTTTTTCAAAAGTTTTCATCCTTCCAAACCAGCTAACTAGGTTTTAAATGTCATGCCTTAACGCAAAAAAATGAAAATGGTGTACAAGGACCAGAGTTCTAGCTGCTTGGCTCAGATTCTTCTAGCATATTAACCAGGAGTCGCACCTACTTGAGAAGGAGCTACTATCAGCCTGAACATGCTATTGTAAGTTCATACTTACTTTAGAGGATCTCTACTTTATATAATACTACTTGTCTCCCTTGTTCTTTGTTTTAACCTCTTTCACCATATTTTAGCAGGTTGTAGTTAAAACCAAGCAGGAGTCCTCAGAAGGCAGGACTAAAAATTTGTGATCCCTCTTCCGATTCATCTTCCCATTGCATTTTTGAAGCAAACAACTTACTTAACAGTCCACCTAGAACAACTCCTGCAGGTGATAAATATATAAAGGTTGTATTGCATGTAGAAAGAAAGGGTGTAGCTGCTCTTAGATCTGTAACTGAAATGTTGAAGAAGAGGACATATGATACATTGAAGCGAATCACCATGTACTGATCTCTTATTGATGATACCAACACTTTGTAATCTTTCAAAATGTTGATCTCGTTGTATGATCTGTTGTAATAAACTTTTATTGTTGTGTAATAAGTAGTTTAAATTTGTGCATGTTTTTAATTGATGTCCTGACATTCCTGTGTTTTTCTGCAAAAAAAGTCTGCGCTACCAAAAAAGGCCGAAACAGTAACAGGCCAGAGCAGTAATGTGCGGAACATTGAAACAACGTGAACATGGACAGTCCAAAATGAACAATAAAAGGGGAGAACAGTAGAAGGCTTGAACTCTAAAGGCCAGAATAGTAGAAGATCGGAACAATGAAAGGCCAGAACAGTAGAAGACCAAAATAGTGAAAGGCCTGAATAGAAGAAGGCCGGAATAGTGAAAGGCATGAATAGTGGAAGGCTAGACCAGTGAAATGCCTCAATAATAGAAGGCCGGAATTCCTAAGGGCAGAACAGTAGAAGACCAGAACTGTGAAAGGCCAGAACTATAAAAGGCCAGAACAGTGAAAGGCCAGAACAGTAGAAGGCCAGAACAGTGAAAGGCCAGAACAATAGAAGGCCAGAACATTGAAAGATCGGTAGAGTGACACCACTACAGTAACATGCCAAAAAGTACATGTCTAAATAGCCAAAATCCCAAACACTAAATGGCCTAAACAGTAATAGGGCGAAAATCATAAAAGGCTGGAATAGTAATAGGCCTAAATGGTAATAGACCTGAAAAGTAAAAGGCTAGATTGACACCAGGCCTAAATAGTACCGGGTTGTCATGGTGCAGGCCTCAAGTGGACACATAGTATTGGGGATAACTTGGGCCTCACATAGGCTGAAATAGTATTGGGCCTGAAATTTTATGGGTCGCGGTTGGCTGCAGTACTAGGCCAATTTCAAACACTACAGGACAAAACAATAACGGGTCATATTCTTATTGGGCTCTGCTCATGGGCATGCCCACTTAATTAGTAAGCCTTGGCTAGGCCTAGCTTATACCATAGTTTCTATGATCATTAACGGTGGTAACTAGGTGTTAACATCGTTTGCGACATGTCAGTTTGCATGACGTCAGAAGTCAACGCGGCTGGCGAACAAATCTACAACGGAACAAGTTTTCATGGCTAAAGAGTGCGATCCTCCATGGTCAGAAAAAATCATGGTAGATTCATTGGTGATGGGGCTATTACCACGAAGGCCATCCATCATAGAATACTTTTTAACCACAAAAAACAGGCCTTCAACCACGAAAATAGTCCACTGTAAAAGCTATTTTTTCTTGTAGTGACTGCTAACGTTGTTCTTTTTCCAAAAAAGGATGGGGAGGAATCTATCACAACTTCAGACTCATTAGTCTCATCCACATGATCCCGAAGATCATTACCAAAGCTATGGCATGTTGGCTCAGTCCTAAGATGAATGAGATTGTTTCCCATAGCTAGAGCGCCTTCATCAAATCCATAACCATCCATGACAATTTTATGTACGTCAAAAACACCGCCCGCCAACTTCATCCCAGTAAAACCGCGACCCTCCTCATCAAGATGGATATCGCCAAGGCGTTTGACACTGTGAGATGGGATTACATGTTAGACCTCATGCAACGCCTCGGTTTCCCCAAAGGTGGCATGCACTAATGTCGACCTTTTCTCCACGGCTTCCTCCTGTGTTATCCTTAACAGAATCCCAGCAAAGGACATCACCCACGGGCGCGGTCTTTGGCAGGGTGACCCCCTTTCGCCTCTCCTTTTTTACATTGCCATCGACCCCCTTTAAAGAATCCTGGAAAAGGCCATGGTTTCCTGTCTTCTTCACGAGATGCCTAGTGGCTTGCAAGGACCCCGTGTTTCCTTATATGTGGATGATGCTGCCATTTACCTGACCCCTACGGTGCATGACGTGTCTGTCCTCGCCAACATCCTACAGAGTTTTGGGGAGGTCTCCGGCCTGGTGACTAACATGTCTAAGATCTCTATTGCTCCAATTTGTTGCACCAACATTGACCTGTAGTCGACCTTAGCAAACTTCCCAGCTGCTATTGTCCATTTTCCCCTCAAGTTTTTGGGTCTTCCCCTTTCGCTTGAAAGACTTACTCGAGCGGATCTCCAACCTTTCATTGATAAGGCGGTGGCACGGCTGAACCCTTGGAAGGGCATATTTCTAAATCGGACAGGTTGTACTGCCCTGGTGAAGTCGGTACTCTCCTCCATGCCGATCTTATCGTTAAGTGATCTAAAAGCTGACAAGGGCATCTTGAAGGCATTTGCAAAGATTAGTCACGGTATGCTTTGGGCTTGCAAGGAAGTGGTCAGTGGAGGGAAATGCAATATCAACTGGCAGAAGGTTTGTCGCCACAAGGAGCTTGGTGGCCTTGGGATTCTAGACTTGGAAAAGTTCTCTCGCGCGCTCGGGCTTCATTGGCTGTGGTATGAATGGACGGCTCCGGAAAAACCTTGGGTGGGTTATGAAACCCATTATGATACCTTTGATAAGACCTCTTCAATGCCGCTACCCGAGTCACCATTGGCGATGGTGCTAAGGCTTCTTTCTGGTCGTCCTCCTGGCTCGAGGGTACCCCTCAAAGTACCTTGCTCATTTGATCTTTAAAGCCTTGAGAAGAAAGAACTAGATGGTGTGGGACGCTCTCAATGGCCAAAACTGGGTGGTTGATATTAACATGGATGATCTTACGATCGAACACCTGGAGCAATATGTCCGCCTCTAGGACCTTGTTTCAGCGGTCAACCTTTCCCTTGGCATAGCGGACTCCATTATTAGGAATGATGCCCTAGAGGCTCATATTCCACCTTGTATCTTTAACCCAGTATCCGGCTTAGAGCTAGTTGTATGTGTCACTGCAATTCTTGCAGGTGTGGAACCACATACTTGTATCTAGATCTAGCCAGTTTGTCCTTAGTTGTTTGAGGTTGGGAGAGACCCACTGCCAAGACTATTTTGTAAGTCGGAAGATGACAATGTTTCACGTGTCATGAGCATGGAGATGTTATCCGCCTTGCATTGGCTAGTTGGAAGAGGTACGATAGCCGGACCGATCCAAAGGTTAGTAGGATGTGAGCACACTGTTATACGTTCTGACTTACACAATGGAATCCTTAGACCCGAGGGGATTGCACGATCCGAGTTGTGGAAAAGCCGGCTTTAACTCCATCTAACGATCACCGTAAATGGGAGTCATAAGGGTGGTCTTGGGCTAACTTTGAAGCAAGCTGTCTGACATGGATCAGCCAAGACAGAATTTTCCCCTCCATCTTGGAGAGATATTCTTTGGGCCCTCTCGCGTGATATGATTTAGAAGCATGGCCATGCGCTACTCGATCAAGTGTTGATTGAGGTAGTCCAACTTAGGGAAGCTGGTGGGAATCAATTATCACTACAACAAGAAGAGAGTAAACTGGCACTGGATGATGGAATCTCCCATGCGGTTTATCACCAATATCATGAGGCAAAGGGACTCGGATAGATTGTCACATTGAGGGCACTTGTAGAAACCGGGAATCAGCAAGTCTTGGTAGAGGCCGCTACCAATTATCAGCTCTAGTCGGAAAGTTACTAAGCTACTGCTCTAACTGAGTGATTATTGAGTTGTGTCTAGCTTACCGTAAGCCTGCGGGATTGCACACTTAAGAGAGTGGAAACAGGCAGATGATGATCCGACTATCATAAGCCGGCAAGTTGGACTTGTTCGAACAGGGACACATGTCAGTGGGTTGGACCCACTTTGACTAGGGTTAGGGTTTAGGACTGAGGGAAACAAGTCTTCTATGCCCTCACCTACTCGCATATATAAAGGAAGGTGGGTGGCAGTGGACAAGACATGGTTTTGGATCCGGTGCTGCTTCCTAGGGTTTCGCGAGACTTGGTAACTAGACCTTCCTGTCCTGTGGCGGCAAGACCGAGACTAGCATCTCTCTTGCTGCTGTTCCACCTTGTACGTGTGCGTTGATGGGGTTCGTTGCATAAAAACAAAAAAAATCCTACGGTTGCAACTGCCAACATCGAATCTAGGTGATACTTGTAACGGTTTCAGATGGACTCACCCTCGAAGACCATAAAGCGGGATAAAGTTCATGCAAACAAACGTGCCTGTTGTAGAGTGTACACGACCGTTCTCAAGGACACGATGACAATGCCACAAGTGCAGCGCCTCCGTAATCGGTCACACATACGGTGTGCCGACGACTTCCGTCCCTCGCTCCAGCGCGGTAGCGGAAGTAGTGGATTCTTGGGAACTCCGCCAACACTATGACATGGTGGTGATGGTGGTGGAGAACATCTTGAGCAGGGCTTCGCCTACGCGCCATACTCGTGACAATGGACAAGTCTAGGGAGGGGAGGAAGAATCCAACCAAAGGGCATACGATAGAGGGGTGAATGAGTGAGTTGAGAGGAGGAGGAGGGGGCCTTGTATAGGTGAGGAGGCAGCCCCAAGGGCCATGGTGCACAACCATGATGGTGCCCCCACCTCTCCCCCATTTATGTGGGTGGACACTTGATACCTTGAATCCGGATTCCGGATGTAGTATAATAGCTTATTCCCTAGTAGACCTAGGTTAATCAAATCTTTGGGAAAGACACTAATAGAAATAAAAATAAGGACATGTCTACAAGACTTTGTTTTTGATTTTACCTTCATTTACCGAACCAATCTAGTTTACTTTATATTGTGGTTGAATCAAAGGATGGAGATAGGCTAGGGTTGAAGATCCACCTGCAGTTGCATATCATATGGTATAAAGGTAAAAATAAGCACATTCACGTGTAAGGTTCCAATAGAGATAATATTTTATGGGAAACACATCCTAATATACTAGAGCCCCTCAGAGGCCACACGCATAGCAATAGTCTTTTAATCCAACCAAGTGTACCGCGAAGCACCGGGTTACAAACGATTATTAAGTGCAAAACACAGATCAAAGCATTAGGTGGTGATGTTGTTGTGATCTCAAATGGGTCACTAAGCAAAGACCGTACTACCCGTGCTATCACTGAGGTTCCTATGAGATCGCCGCTAGCCAAGCATCTCGCCTCAGTCCTTGATAAATCTCCGAGATCTTGGGTACCTACAAGTCCACATATCGAGGCAAAAGACAAAGAAACAAATGATATAAATCCTTCTAAACCAATACACAATTATCCCATAGACTAGATACACATAAACTCTGCGAGGTTTCTCCCCAACCCGTAGCCCGTGAGGATTACTCACTCATAACAATAAGATCAAGGATAGGAGGGTGAATTGGTGCTACTTCAAATTTTACTCTTCTTCAAATTAGGGTTTGACACAAAAGGTAAATTCTCTAGATATGCAACTAAGGTGAATTTACCTATATGTCACACTAGCACAACAAACTAAGCAAGATCAAGATAGTGCGGTAAAGGATAGAGGTAACCAAAATGGAGCACGCGAGAACACAAGGAAGATTTCCCGTGGTTCCTTCCTTTTGAGGGGAAGTACATCTGCGTTTGGAGAGGGGGTGCTTTCAAACCACCAATGCCACAAAAGGACTCCCTTGTTCTATGGTGAACCTCACCCCAAAGGGATCGATTCACTCTTCCACTATATCGGTAACCTTCGAGGTGAAAACCGACACCTTTACAACAAGTTTGAGGCACACACCCACAACTGAATTGGAGGCTCCTAAATGCAAGCAAGCTGTCACAACAATCAAAGACAAGCTTGTAAGAACCAAATCAAGGCCTAGGGTTTCCAATGAAACACTAGAGCAAGGGGCCCTCAAGTGAATGAGGGGAAAATGAAAATCTCTTTTGGTGAAGATGTAGATCAAGGCCTCCTCCTTTAATTCTCCAAAGATCAAGGACTTCGGGTGGTTGGAGAGGGAGATCTTGTTGATTTGGTAGCTTAACTTTAGTGTTCTTGAGGTTGGGGAACGAGCATCCTCCAAAGGTAGAAGAAGGGGCCTTTATATAGGGCCCCAGGAAAAATAGCTATTGGATCCACTTACCACGGAGTGTCCGGCTGAAACCAACCAGACATTCTGGTCCAGGCCAGACACTCCGGCCACATCGCCCCAGACATTGCGTCCTGCACAAGTTTCTTCAAACAATCCGTCCAGACTCCGGGTGGAGTCCAATGTGGTATACTGAATGGATGCAGCCTCTGGGCGAAAACTCGAGGAAATCCCAGGACGGACATTCTGGTCGACAACACTTGGACATCCCGGTTGGACTGGATACTCCAGCCGAAACCAGCCGGACAGTCTGGTGAAAGAGAACTTTTTGATCACTTAAAAACCTGGCATCCTCCTTAATACAACCACCTAAAAACCTCTTTTCCCTTTGAGGAAGCAACAATATAAAAGTATGTAGTCACGATAAATATGCCCTAAAACATTTAGCACATGATTAAACTATCCTAGTGTTGTCAACAAACATCAAAACTTATGAAGGGCAAAAATGCCCTTTCAATCTCCCCCTTTTTGGTGTTTGATGAGAACCCAAGGATTTGCATAGATGATAAGCAATAAGCATAGCAACAACTAATTTATAAATAGTAGATAGGCTCCCCTAGATGTGTGGCCATTTGAGTTTGCATTTGAATACAAGATCACACTAACTAGGATTAACACCCATACTAGTGGTTATAAATTGATGAGGTAAGACAAGATACTAATGTAAAGACTAGACAAATATATATAGGCACAACACAGTTTTTAACGTGATAACGATACCGAGTACGCATGTCTTACCACACACAATGGAGTTCAACACAACATGGTTCACATACGGATAAAAATAAAGACACAAGCTTCAAAGAGGAAAATCGAATGAATGTGAAGCTTGTGTACCCATGCAAATCCCCGGTAGCAGCCTAATATGGGGCTACTTCTCCCCCTTTGGCATCGAGACACCAAAAAGAGAAAAGAGCACTACGAAAGCATCCCAAACTAACTCTAGCCACTAAAGTCCTCATCGTCCTCATCCTCATCCTCTCCATCCTCATCATCATCATTGTCTGCATCCTCTTCCTCATCATCATCTGGAGCAGCCTCCTTGCTATGAGGGAGAGAAGAGGAAGACACATCCTCAAACATAGACCAATCCACTCAACCCTGGCTCTAGTGACCATAAGAGAGAGTACCATCTGAAACCTCCTGAGATGAGTCAATGTCCATGGGCTGGTTGATCCTTTTGAGATCCTTCATTACATTCATGTTGGCCTTGTAGGCATCATACTGACCATGGCGGATGTCGATGTTCTAACACAGGAGTAGCTTCTTCCACCAAGAGGCTTTCTTCACCTTTTGATGCACCTCATCACGAGTGGTGTCAAAGTGGTATGCATTGCTAGCATGTTTCATGCGAGGGCCACGGGGTGCAACTTCCTGCACATCCTCAGACTCATCACCACTATCACCATCATCTTCATCATCATCCTCAAAGATACTATGGGATGGTGGATAGCCACGAGATACCTTGTGCTTCATCAGGTTTGAGTGGAGCAAAGGAGTTGGAGGAGCTTGAGCAAGAATGAGCTTCATCACATACCTTGTGCATAAATGGGAGCCCACTTCTTCTTGTCATAAGCCTAACCATGAACATGCATCCTTGCACCACTAGGAGCATTGGGGTTGAAATGAAAACCAAGGATACCTGCAAACTATAGCACGCTGGAACGACACCTGGTGCTGCCTGACATTCACTCAAGCGGAATGTCCACAGACTCACCAAATACCACTGTGGCATAGAACTGCTAGACCAAGTCGGTGTTCTAGTATTCTTAGGCTTGAAATATGGTGTGCAGCCCCATCTTCTCGGTCACCCAAAGAGCATCATCAAAATACGATAAAGACCACAACTTCTCAAGCTCCAACCACTTCATGGGAACCATAGGAGTCCGGAAAGTACCCATCACCTCAGTGTAAAGAAGTAGCTACTCATTCCTCCAGAAACGATCATCAGGGGAGCTGTGAGGCTGAGCATAGAATTGTTGAATCCGCATCTCCACAAACTCCTCTATACTCAACCCTCTCAAGGTAATCAAAGAATCAAACTTGATGCACTTGGCTTCATCCCTTTTCAGTCGCCTGAGCTTCTCTTGTTTAGCTGCTACGTGCTCATGAGATGACTGCCTTACAATAGCTCGATCAACATGAACATCACACTCTTTGTCATATCGGAACACATGAGGATGAGCCTTTTGGCTTGTACGAGACTGGTGAGGACGAGAACCAACTATGAAATTAGCGGAGGAAGGAAGCATGGGGATAAGAACATTTGTCCAGGAAATACCAAGATGATAGTAGCAATCAAAGGAACACAGATCTGCACAGGTCGATTTTTGCCGGACTGTCCGGGGAAAACACCTGGGAGACTCCGCTAGGACCAGACATTCCGGTGCATACACACCGGATGTTCCGGCTTGACCGGAATGTCCGGCGCATACACGCCGAAGACTCCGGACGAAGCCGTGGTGTTCTATTGGGTAGTGCGGGGAAGATCAATCGGAATAGATCAGCATTTCTAAGAGTACTGCTAGGGTGTACATGCACGCATGGAGGATAGTATCATGGATTCTAGCAAGAACCTGTCCTCAAAAAATCATCTAGGGCATGCCTAGATAAAGAGAGAGAGGAGCAGGTTACCAACATCCATGGGGATCTCCACCAGAGGAGATGGTCGGCGACAACGGTTGGATCCGGGATGGGGAATCCCTCTCGGTGGTGTTCTTAGACGTGGGCAGCAGGTTGGGAGGAAGCGGGAGTCGGGGAAGAAGGAGGACTGAACCGTCCACTTCTCCCTGGCCCCTTATCTCGAGTTTGAAACTACTTAGGCCGGAGTGTCCGGGCAGTATCCGCCAGAGTTTCTAATACCTTCGATTAGGATTCACGGATGTAGTATAATAGCTTTTTTCCTAGAAGACCTAGGTTTAATCGAAGCTTGGAAAGCACTGCTAAAAGGTAATAGAAAAGGACACGTCTACAAGACTTTGTTTATTCATTTTACCTTAGTTGACCGGACCAATCTGTTTACTTTATAACGGGTTTGAATCAATGGATGGAGATAGGCCAGGGTTGAAGATCCACATGCAGGTGCACATCAAATGGGGTAAAAGATAATAATAAGCATAGTCATGTATAATGTTTGTACCTAGATAATCTCTTGTGGGCAACACATCCTAATATTCTAGAGCCCCCGTGATGCAGCAGGCATAGAAATAGACTTTTAATCCAATTGAGAGTATATCAAAGCCACGGGTTACAAACGATTATTAAGTGCAAAACACAGATCAAAGCTTTAAGTGGTGATGTTGTTGTTGATCCCGAATGGGGCGCTAAGCGAAGACCGTACTACCCTTTCTGTCACTGAGGTTCCTATGAGATCGCCGCTAGCCAAGTATCTCACCTCAAGCCTTTATCAATCTATGAAATCTTGGGTACCTACAATTCCACAGATCGAGACAAGAGACGAAGAAACAAAAGATACAAATCACAATCCTAAACAAAATACAATTCTCCCATGATCTAGATGCACATAATCGCTGCGAGGTTTCTCCCCAACCCGTATCCCGTTAGGACTCTCACTCATAAAAAATAGATCAGAGATAGAAAACATCATACAAATACTTAGATTGAAATCAAATATTCTTACAATGGTCGCCAAATCACAAGGAGATCTAAAGTACAAAGCAATGGCTATGGCTACTGGATGGATGGATGGGGGAAGTGATGAAAAATGGATGAACAATCGTGTGGATCTCCTTTGGTGGTGTTGTGATGCAACCTAAGAATGGCGTCTCTCTAGCCGGCTACTGGAGCCTCAAAATATATAGGTGTCTTCACAGAAGTTGTAGGGTTTGACGAGACAAAGTCATCGCCACCTGGTACATGCGGGAGGTACGGGTGGACCGCACCCATACTAGTGGTCGCTAAGCTTGCATACACCCTGGAATGCTTCTCCAATTACTTGGTCGTGTGTACTTCCTCAAAATCCTTCCTTATGACTCCTTATTTCGCTTTAAAACACATGATTTCCTGCACAACATAAATCAAAGAAGGGATTTGCATATCTTTGCAATTATTAGTTATTAGTGGAAAAAGTTGAGAGTTTCTTTGGCAATTGCTTGACCAAAAACAATGTTTAAACGCAGTGGAAGATGGCAAAAATTGCAGCCATCAGTGTCCAACCCAGCTGGATAGTTCGGGATGCACAGAGCGGAGTGTCCGGGCCAGCCGGATACTGCAGGGTGTACAGAGCGGACAGTCTGGTCCCTTCGACCAAAAACACTAGGAACAAGTTGTTGGACAAATGTGTGGCAAGATGATCATGTTTTGGGGTAGGATCAGGTCTGGGATGGACAAACTACTAGGGGTAGACTCAACAAAATAAAGCAAATCCAAATAAGTGCCAAATGAACTCCAACAAGATTGGAAAACCCAACTCTTCGTAGAGAAGAGGGCGGTGGCCGAGGCCACCATGTAAGAGTGTGTGGCATGACACCGCGAAGATGTATCTTGGGTTCAGAGCCACTACTCAACAATAAAGGTCACATTTCACAAAATGATAGAAAGAGTATTAAATTACTTAATGTTGGCATTATGGGGGGAGGGATAACCCAATTAATTAGGACTGCACTCCCCCTATCTCCATGCCCACACCTAAACCAAATAAGGATCAAGATATAAGTGAGTACGCAAGATGATCAAGTCAAACTCCTTGGATCTATGATATTTAGCTCATTACTCAAGTAGAAAAATCTTGCTTCATCAAGAGGCTTCGTGAAAATATCGGCAAGTTGGTCTTTGGTTGAAACATAAGATATCTCCCCAGGCAACATGATCTATAATGAAATGATGACGAATCTTAGTATGCTTCACACTTTTATGATCAACCGGGTTGTAGGCAATTTTGATAGCACTTTCATTGTCACATAAAAGAGGCACTTTGTCACAATGGACATCATATTCCTTTAAAGTTTGCCTCATCCATAGCAATTTAGTGCATGCACTGGCGGCTACCACATAATCGGCTTCGGCGGTGGAGAGAGATATAAAATGTTGCTTCTTGGAAGACCAACACACCAAGGACCTACCAAGAAATTGGCAAGCCCTGGAGGTTGATTTTCTATCATCCTTGTCACCATCCCAATCCGAATCCATGTACCCACAAAGAGAGAATGTTGAGCCCCTAGGATACCACACACCATAGTTTGCGGTATGAACCAAATATCCAAAGATTCTTTTGGCCGCCATCAAGTGGATTTCTTTAGGAGCCGCTTGATATCATTCACATACTCCTACACTTAACAATATATCGGGTCCAGATGCACAAAGGTAAAGCAAAGAACCAATCATAGACTGGTATACCTTTCGATCCACATCTTTACCATTTGGATTTAGTTCAAGATGAGTCTTGGTTGCCATGGGAGTAGGAACTCCATTTAGTTCTTTCATGTTGAATGTATTGAGCATGTCTTGAGTATAATTGGCTTGATTGAAGAAACTTCCTCCTCGTACTTGCTTGATCTCAAAACCAAGGAATAACCTCAACTCTCCCATCATAGACATCCTAAACCTGTCAGTCATAAGCTTCGAGAATTCATCATTAAATTATTTGTTAGTTGACCCAAAGATAATATCATCAACATATATTTGGCAAACAAAAATCTCTCCATTAACTTTCTTACTAAAAAGAGTGGGATCAATTTTCCCAACTTCAAACCCATGGTCAAACAACAACTCTCTAAGGTGCTCATACCACGTGCGTGGAGCTTGTTTAATCCCATAGAGCGCCTTATCAAGCTTGTAGACGTGATTTGGGAAGTTAGGATCCACGAATCTCGGGGGTTGCTAACATAAACCAACTCTTGCAATTGACCATTTAGAAAAGCACTTTCCACATCCATTTGTTGCAATTTAAAGTTATGATGTGTAGCATATGCAAGATAGATACATATGGACTCAAGGCAAGCCACGGGGGCATAGGTATCTCCATAATCAATGCCCTCAGTTTGAGAGAACCCTTGAGCTACCAATCTTGCCTTGTTCCTCACAACAATTCCATGTTCATCTTGCATGTTCTTCAATATTCATTTAGAGCCAATTACATTGTGGCAATCTTTAGGATTTTCTACTGACTTCCAAACTTTGTTTCTCTCAAAGTTGTTGAGCTCATTATGTATGGCTTCTAACCAATCAGAATCTTCAAGAGCTTCCCACACTTTCTTGGGCTCCACCATGGATATATAAGCTTTATGCTCACCAAAATGCTTCAATTGAGCTCGAGTGGACATTCCACTCCTTAGATCACCAAGAACATTTTCAAGAGTGTGGTCTCTTCTTTCCAAGATTCTGTCCACTCTAGCTTTGCAGCCAGTTTCGATCTCCTTGTTGTTTCTAGTGGGGATCTCTTCATAATTTTGGTCCTCGTCATGACCTTCAACTTGACCTTGACCATCAGTGGGTTCATTATCATCATCATGAGGTACAAGTAGATCTTGGTCTTGATCAGGCATACTTCTTGAGAGGTGTAGTGATGATCTTGTGGATGACTCAATGAATCTGCCTTGTGCAATTGACTGCATAGGGCTGGACAATCCGGTCAACGGAGAGGCTAGATAATCCAACCTGGAGCTTCCATCCTAATCAACATGGTGGGGGTTCTCATAGTGTCTTTGGTTGCGTCATCATTGGCTTCATCAATAGGAGCTTGTTGATGTTGTGAAGATGAGGGCTCCACTTGAGTAGAGAATAGTTCTTCTCAATCCGCCACAAGGGGTTCCTCAATGGGGCGGATGAATCATGCACCCATTCTTCTTATGGCATCTTGAGGTATTTCATCATCCTCATCACAAACATCAACACGCCCCGCTTGGGGGACATCATATTCTTAGAAAACCACACTACAAAACTCTATGACAACCCTGGAGAGTTTATCATAGATTCTATAAGTGTGAGAATCGAGACCATAGCCAACAAAAGTACCCTCTAAAGCTTTGGAATCCAATTTGGAAAAACTAACACCTTTTATGAGGTACAAACACTTCCAACCAAACACCCGAAAATATGAAACATTGGGCTTGTTACCGGTAAGTATCTAATATGGAGTCTTGATCAACTTTTTGTGGAGGTAGAGCCAGTTTGATGCATGGCATGCGGTGGAGATTGCCTCAGCCCAAAAGTTGTATGGAGACTTAAACTCCACCAACATGGACCTTGACATATCCATTAATGTTCGATTCTTCCTCTCAGCTACACCATTTTGTTAAGGGGTATATGCAGCAGAATATTGATGTTTTATGCCCTCATCACTAAGAAATTCATTCAAGGTTTAGTTCTTGAACTCGGTGCCATTGTCGCTTATTATCACCAACACGGGGACATTGTATTGATGTTGAACCATATTGACGAAGTCGATGAAGTTTTGTTGGGTCTCACTCTTCAACTTGAAGAAGTATACCCATGTATATCTTGAGTAGTCATCAACAATCACCAAACAATATTTCTTCCCACCAAGACTTGCATGAGAGGGAGGACCAAAGAGATCCACGTGAAGAAGATCCAAGATCCTCTTGGACTTTACAATGTCATTGGATTTGTGGGAAGAATCATGCATTTTCCTTCAACACAAACTTGCACACATGATCTTTGGCAAAACAAACATTTTCTTTTAGTCCAACAATATGGCCACCCTTGTGGAGACTTTGCAAAGTTCTCATATTGATATGGGCTAGGCGGCAATGCCATAGCCAACCCACATCGGCCTTTCCAAATAGGCACATCGCATTTATAGTGGTTTTCCCCCAAAAATTCCAGCATATACAAGTCATTTTTTATGTACCCAACGAAAGCGGCCTTTAGAGTCTTGCTCCACAAGAGAACCACAATATCATTATCAATAAAGACGGCAAATCCCATATTTCTAAGAGCACGGACTGAAATTAAATTATACCCAAGGGTCTCAACAAGCATGACATCCACGATACTAGTATCGTGTACAACCACAACCTTGCCAAGCCCCATTACCTGAGATCTTGATTTATCGGCATGTGTGACGGTTATTTGATCAAGATTCGGCCTTATCTCCGTCATTATCGCCTTGCTTCTGTTCATATGACTTGTGAATCCACTATCAAGCACCCACTTTGACCTGCCAGGAGCATAGTTCTACAAGAGATCAAACTAGTTTTTAGGTACCCATTTTTCAATGGGTCCTATTTTTTTGGTGACAAGGGTCTTGGGAACCCAAATAGACCAACCAATATAACCATCAAGAGGGCCAACATATTGAGCATAAACATCACCATAATAATCACGCATTAAAACATAGTGAGGGTTAGCAATTCCCGCAAAGTCATCTTGTGACATAGTTTTGCCACTTGTGGAATTACTACCCACAATGGTCTTGTCTTTTGCCTATTCGGGCTTGGCCTTCTTCTTATTGTTGTCCTTCTTCTTGGCCTTGGACACATAGCCAATGCCTCTTTTTTCATTATTTGACCTTTGCTTACTCAAAAGGTCATCAAGAGACTTGTTTCCTTTGGGGAAGGTGGCCATTGCAAGCTCCCCCTTCAACCTAGCATTTTACTCAAAGATGTTTGTACTACTAGAAGGAATGAAAATACTAGGTGAAGCAACATTAGTCAATTGAGTTTGAAGTTGTTCACGAGACTTTGTGAGAGTCAAGAGTTCACTTTCCAAGGCCTTGTGATCCTTGACAACCTTCTTGAAGTCCTCGGCAAGTTTGTCATGAACAACACCAAAATCAATCTTATCATTTTTAGCCTTTTATACTTAGAAATGGCATGATCACGTTCCTTAATGAGTCTAGCGATAATTAGATCATTTGCCTCATCGAGGCCTTCAAGTTTTTATTCAAGAGACTCCCTAGTCTCTTGCTCTTCTTCTAGAGCATTAGTTAGAGCGTCCATCTCAAGAATGTCCTCTCTCCCAAGCTTGCATCTCTCATCAAGAAGGTCTTGTGTGTGAGAAAGTTGATTCAAGAGATTCACAAAATGCTTCTTGTGCTCCCCTTGCAAGTTAGTTATATAAACATCAAAAGCAACTAATTCCTCCTTCACCTCAAGAGTTATTCATCATTTAATTCGTCATTAATCATAGACATGGAGAGAGGAGATGATGATACCTCTGATGCTCTTGCCATAAGGCAAGTGACGTTCTTGTTGGTGATATTCTCATTTGGAGGGTCAAAGAGTGAGAAGGTGGATGTAGAGGTGGTGGCGATGGCTGCCACACCATTTGATGTTTCTTCTTCTTTCTCCTCATCTTCATCATCAGATGAGAACTCTTCATGTGCTATCAATGCAATGTTAGCTGACTTCTTGTTGGTGGCATTCTTCTTGATGAAAGGCTTCTTGAAAGGAACCTTTAACTTTTTCTTCACTACAAGTACACCACCATGATCTTCTCTCTTCTCATATGGACATTCAGCAACAAAATGATAGCGGTCACCACAGTTGAAGCAAGTTCTCAATCTTGAACCATTATCTTTTCTACCACTTGGGTTGCTTCTTTGTTGCATCTCCATCTTGGCCTTGGCAGGATCTTTCCAAAAATTCCTTGCATAGAAGGCCATGTTGTATTCACCATGAGCAACCTTGGCATCTTCGGGATGGATCGTAGCAAGGACTTCATCACTTCCTTCTTCTTCCGCATACTCGTATACCTTGGCCTTCAAGGCAATATTAACACCATTTCTCATTCCAAGGGCACAAGCGTGGGAATCTTTGGCATTCTTGGCAGCAACCTTGAAGGCGAACATCTCTTGCTTAACTTCATTGGAGGTCATGAGATGGTAGTTGTGTCTTCCTTGGAGACTCTTTGAGTTGGTGGGATCGAAGGGCATGAGCGCACTCACATACTTCCTTTTTATCCAAGAATCATCCACATGAGAGGCACCAACATTTATAAAAGTTGTGGCAGTGTATTTGAGTCTTCGATACATGTCTTCATGGTCCTCACCATCCTTCATACAGAAGCCTTTGGCTTCATTGCTCAAGGAATCATATTGATTTATCCTCATTCTCTCATTACCAACAAACAAATCAATTAGAGCATCCCAAGCTTCCTTAGTGGTGTTGAGGTGTTCAATGTGAGGAAAATAGTTTGGCCCCACAACAAGCTAAATCATGTGCAACGCGGTGGCATTGAGTTGACTATTGACCACCTCTATTCTTGTCAAGTTGGTTGGATCCTCAATTTTGAGTCCTTCTTCAATAATATTCCACAAATCAATGCAAGAGCTGCACACATGAGTCATTAAAACTTGCCATTGAGAAAAAGAATGTGCAGTTAACATAGGTGGGTCACCTCTATTATTTATATGGGGATGAGGGATCGTAGGGTCGGGAGAGTCTGGGAACCGAATGGTGTTCTTCCTTCCCATCGCCCTTTTTGGTGAAGAGTTAGTGGCAATATGTTCATCCCCCAGTACTTCAACTGTTGGTTTAGCGGAAGCGTTCACCTTCAGAATCGGAGGGGGTTCCTCTTGAGAAGGAGGTGGTGAGGCTATCTTTTCCTTAACAAGTTGCTCAACTAGTTGACGCAACTGTTGGATTTCGTTGACCAGGGAGGAGCTCAAGCATGTTTCCAAATTCTTGGTTACCCATACACTCTTAGGCGGTTAATCCCGAATAAATAGCCAAGGCTCTGATACCAATTGAAAGGATCGTATGGGAACCTAGAGGGGGTGAATAGGTGCTACTTCAAATTTTACTCCTTTTCAATTTAGGGTTTGAGACATAAGGTAAATTCTCTAGATATGCAACCAAGGTGAATTTACCTATATGTCACACTATCACAACTAACTAAGCAAGATCAAGATAGTGCGGTAAAGGATAGAGGTAACCGAAATGGAGCACGCGAGAACACAAGGATGATTTCCCGTAGTTCCTTCCTTTTGAGGGGAAGTACGTCTGTGTTTGGAGAGGGGGTGGTTTCGAACCACCAATGCCACAAAAGGACTCCCTTGTTCTCCGGTGAACCTCGCCCCAAAGGGGTCGATTCACTCTTCCACTATATCGGTAACCTTCGAGGTGGAAACTGGCACCTTTACAACAAGTTCGAGGCACACATCCACAACTGAATTGGAGGCTCCTAAATGCAAGCAAGATGTCACAACAATCAAAGACAAGCTTGTAAGAACCAAATCAAGGCCTAGGATTTCCAATGAAACACTAGAGCAAGGGGGCATCAAGCGAATGAGGGGGAAATGAAAATCTCTTTTGGTGAAGATGTAGATCAAGGCCTCCTCCTTCAATTCTCCAAATATCAAGGACTTTGGGTGGTTGGTGAGGGAGATCTTGTTGATTTGCTGGCTCAGCTTTAGGGTTCTTGAGGTTGGGGAACGAGCAGCCTCCAAAGGTAGAAGAAGGGGCCTTTATATAGGGGCCTAGGAAAAATAGTCGTTGGAGCCACATACCCTAGAGTGTCCGGCTGAAACCAACCGGACATTCGGTTCAGGCCGGAAACTCCGACCACTTCACCCCGGACATTCCGGCCTGCACAAGTTTCTTAAAAAAATTCGGCCAGACTTCGGGTGGAGTTCGAGGTGTTATACTGAATGGATGCAGCCTCTGGGCGAAAACTCGAGGAAATCCCAGGCCAGACATTCCGGTCGGCAACACCCACACATTCTGGCTGGACCGGATACTCCGGCCGAAACCAGTTGGACGGTCTGATAAAACAAAACTTTTTGATCACTTAAAATCCTGGCATCCTCCTTAATACAACCACCTAAAAACCTCTTTTCCCTTTTAGGGAGCAATAATATAAAAGTATGTTGTCATGATAAATATGTCCTGAAACATTTAGCACATGATTAAACTATCCTAGTGTTGTCAACAAACATCAAAACATATGAAGGGCCAAAATGCCCTTCAGTCATCGAATCACAAGGAGATCTAAAGTACAAAGCAATGGCTATGGCTAATGGGGTGGATGATGGATGGATGAACAATAGCGTGGATCACCTTTGGTGGTGTTGTGATGCAATATGAGAATGGTGGCCCTCTGTGTGGTGGAAAAGGCCTCTAAATATATAGGCGTCTTCATGAGTATTGTAGGGTTTGACGCGACGAAGCCGCCAGCACCCCGTATGGTCATGCGGTACGGGCAGGGTGCGCCCATACCACCGGTTGTCACGCTGGCTGGTGCCTAGATTTAGCTCCATGAATACTTGGTCGTCAATACTTCCTCAAAATCATGATTTATGACTCCATATTTCGCCATAAAAGTGTGATTTCTAGCACAAAAGAAATCAAAGGAATCATTTGCATATCTTTGCAATAATTAGTCATTAGTGGCAAATCAATAGAGAATAATTTCAATTTCTTGATGAAAAACAATGTTTAAACATGGAGAAAGATGGCGCTTTTTGAGCCATCAACACTCCACTCACATAAATTTAGCTCCACTCATCTTCCATTTAATTCCACTAAAAAATCAAAGGTCTTTCCATTAAAGCACTTTAATTCACTTGTTTTAATGCCACTCAGTTTAATAAACACTTCATTGAATGAGTACTTCATTTAGTGAACACATTAACATTTTATCCCCTCACAATATTCCGATACACTGAAACTATTCCGGCAGTTTTTATCAGAATAATTCCTGCGATGTCCAGTATTTTCTTCGATGTTCCCTATCCACTCAAATGCGTCGACTACCCTTAAATGTGTCTCCCTATGGGCTCGCGAGCTGAGTGGACATGATAGAGACACTCTCCGATCAATAATCATCAGCGGAACCTAGAGATCCATAATGACTCCCACCAGCTCAAACGATAAACTAATGATCGTGTGAACCTTTATTCGCAGTAACTCATTCCTTTAGTCTCGCGATATATTACTTGTCTGAGATTCGATCATTTGGTATAATCTATACCTAGTTCGATCCCGTTACTGACAAGTACTCTTTTCTCGTTCCTGTGATATAACATTCTCAGTGATCATTATCACTTGCTTGCAAGCTATGTTAATATGATATCACCGAGAGGGCCCTGAGTATATCTCTCCATCATCTGGATGGAAAAATCCCAGTCTTGATCCACGAGCCTCAATTGACACTTTCCAAGTACCAATGACACCTTTATAATCACCTAGTTATGATGTGACATTTGATGTAATCAAAATACTTTTCTTGAGTCAGCAATTAATGTGATATCATGGTCTAAGGATTAGCGTTACTTTGAGTGACGTTATAGTAGTGTAAACATAATGTCATGATCATATTACTATACTTTTGGGAGATTGTTCATCACATCATTCCACCAATGTTGTGACCTTGTTATTAACAACATCCAATGTCATGATCAGGAAACCATGATCATCTGTTAATCAACAAGCTAGTGTAAAGAGAGGCATCACTAGGAACATTTTATTTGTTATTAAACACACATGTATTAACGTTTCCGGTTAACACAATTATAGCAAGAGAAATAAACATGTATCATAAACATTAAATATAACATAATAACCACTTTATTATTGCCTCCCGGGAATATTCCTTTCATGTGTGACAATAGAGTCACCACACCTACGGTGCTCGTCGACAGCGTTGGGTGGTGGCAAAGTCGGAGGCGAGGAGGAGCATAGAGCCAGCGACAAGGTGATCTCATGATCGAGAAGTTAGATGGATCCGTATGAGACGAGGGGAATGTATGGCACCACCGCGACGCGCTTCCTCAGCTTCCGCACCTGCACGTCGAGAGGTACAAGCTATTGCCTTTGACCTTGGCCGAATCTTGGGTGGCTCACCAGAGACCTTGTTGGAGCAAAAAAGTTTTTGTTTTTGGTCTAGCTCTACACGTTGCCCAATGATGGCTCCAAAAATAATCATCTTCCACCGTGTTTAAACATTGTTTTTAGTCAAGCAATTGACAAGAAACTCTCAATCATTGCCACTAATGACTAATAATTGCAAAGATATGCAAATCCTTGCTTTGAATTGTGTTGTGCAGGAAATCACACTTTTTAATGCGAAAGCGGGAGTCATAATGAAGGTTTTTGAGGAAGTCCACATGACCAAGTAATTGTGGAGTCAACTCCATGCGTCAGTAGCCATAACGACCACTGGTATGGGCAGGGCCCGCCCATACCATCCTCCCATACCATGTGGCGGTGGATCCATCTCGTCAAACCCTACGACTTTCATGACGATGCCTATATATTTTGAGGTCTCAATCATCGCGCAGAAGGTCGTCATTCCTAGATTGCATCACAGCACCACCAAAGGATATCCGCGCCATTGTTCATCCATCCATCATCCATCCTCTCCATTAGCCATAGCCATTGCTTTGTACTTTAGATCTCCTTGTGATTCGACGACCATTGTAAGAATATTTGATTTCAATCTAAGTATTTTGCACATTCTTTTCTATCCTTGATCTTATTATTATGAGTGAGTAGTACTCATGGGCTGCAGGTTAGGGAGAAACCTCGCAGCCATTATGTGCATCTAATTCATGGGAGCATTGTGTATTGTTTGAAATAGCAATTTGTATCTTTTGTTTCTTTGTCAGTTGTCTCGATCTGTGGACTTGTAGGTACCCAAGATCCCATAGATTGATAAATTCTTAAGGTGAGATACTTGGCTAGCGGCGATCTCATAGGAACCCCAACGACAAAAAGGGTAGTATGATCATCGCTTAGCGCCGCATTCGGGATCACAACAACATCACCACTTAATGCTTTGATATGTGTTTTACACTTAATAATCATTTGTAGCCTGTTGCTTCTTCGTGCACTCGGTAGGATTAAAAGACTTTTGCTATGTCTGTTGCATCACGGGGGCTCTACTATATTAGGATGTGTTTCCCACAAGAGATGTTCCCTATTAAAACTTTACATATGACTATGCTTATTATTATCTTTTATCCCATATGATGTGCAGCTGTAGGTGGATCTTCAACCCTGGCCTATCTCCATCCATGGATTCAACCCACTATAAAAGTAAACTAGATTGGTCTGGTAAACAAAGGTAAAACAAAGAAACAAAGTCTTGTAGACGTGTCCTTTTTATTTCCTTTTAGCACTACTTTCCAAGGTTCGATTAAACCTAGGTCTTCTAGGGAAAAGCTATTATACTACATCCGTGAATCTAGATCAAAGGTAACGACCCTTTTTCTGGTGCCGTTGCCAAGGAAGCAATTTCACTATCCTAGTGAGGCCACTAGAGACCTTGTTTTTAGTTTTATTAGTGTTTTTAGTTTTATTAGTGTTTTTAGTTTTATTCTTGTTATTAGTTTACTTTATAGTTATCTATTTGAAAACCCAAAAAATAGTTACTTGTTATTTTTTCTTTACTTAAAAGATACCAAAAATATAAAGAGCCATGGCTCAAAAGAGACTTGGGGAGTATGCTACTCCCACTAATGATTTTATTCATGCACCTATCACTCAGCCCATTGTTGATGTGGAAGCATATGAATTTAAGCCTAACCTTTTAAGTTTGGTTTAGCAAAACCAATTTGGAGGATCATCTTCTGAGGATTCAGCTTTGCACTTAAATACTTTTACTGAAATTTGCGACATGATGTGTATTAAGGATGTAGATCCAAATGCTGTTAAATTAAGGTTCTTTCCTTTCTATCCTAGAGTAAAGGCTAAGGACTGGTTTCTATCTCTACCTAAGACCACTATTAAATCTTGGGAGGAATGCACTAATATGTTTATGACTAAAGTTTTCCCCCAGCTAAAACTATGCAACTAAGATCCAACATTACAAGCTTTAGACAAGAAGATCGTGAGCCACTAGCGCTTGCATGGGAAAGGATGAAATAAGCCGTAATGAACTATCCTAGTCATGGGATGGCAGAGTGGCTTATATTACATTTATTTTATAATGGCCTTAACACAATGTCTAAGTCTATGCTAGCTACTGCAGGAGGAACAATCATGGGAAAGAAAGTGAGTGTTGCAAATAAATTACTTGATGATATGCAAGACAACCGTGCCCAATGGCATGTGGAGAGAACCTCGAAAAGAGTGAGTTCAATCACCGAGGTAAACAATGAAGAGCTTACATCTAGGGTAGACGAGTTACTCAACATAGTATAGGGTAAGGAAGATACCCAAGTTAATGTTATCGCTACCGATATTATTGATGTTCATTTTATAGCTCGCACTCCTTATAATCCTGCATGGAAGAACCAAAATTTTGCTTCTAATGTTCAAAAAAATTATTCTAATCCTGCAGGAGCTCCTTATAATAATTATGATAATCATAATGGAGCAAATCATGACAATCTCTCATTTGATCAAACTGTTAGAACTTTTATGCAAGCTCAAATCGAGCAAAATAATATGCTCATTAAAATCATGGAGAACCATGAGATTAGTATAGGAAAATTATCTAACCAAGTCGTTGCAATTAGAAATGATGTGCAGGCTCTACAGGAAAGAACAAAAACCATGGAGGCTCAGTTGGGAAAGGTAGCCGAGAGCCAAGCTCTCATACTAGAAAATTTTGCTGGGAAGCCCGAGCCAAATCCGGTAGAAGACCTCAAGATGATGAGGGTGGTAACAAATGAAGAAAAGCCTAAAGAGCTGGATTATAGCAATGCACCAACACCAGAATATACCGTGGAAGATCTACTAAATATGATCGCCGTAAAGAATCCTGGTATAGAACAACGTAATGATGCTATATACCAACAATTTATTCAACAACATCTAAAGTTCGATATTTAGAAATGGAGTATAAGAGACTAGCTGATAAGCTTCATGCTAAGCTAGATGATATATTTGAGCCCACTATTAAAATTAAGGTTGGGGTCAATGAGATATCTACACTTTGCAATCTTGGTGCAAGTGTCTCAACGATTTCCCAAAGCCTATTTGACAAGTCAAACTTGGGGCCATTTGCAACTACTGAATTAAGACTCCATCTAGCGGATTCAACTTATAAACATGTTGTTGGGATAAAGGAAAACATAGTTATTGAAGTTAAAGGTAGTCCCACTTTTATTGATCTTGTTATTGTGCACATGTCTGAAGATCCTGTAGCACCTATAATACAAGGCAGGCCTTTCCTAAGAACTATTAAAGCACTAATCAATTTACATGAAGGGAATGTGAGAATATGACTACCATCTAGAGACCCTTTTATATCCACATCCCTAGGAAGAAGAAGGCCAAGCCTAATGATGACGATGGTATAATTACTTTGAAAGCCAATTACTTTGGAGTGGGTGTTCCACTCATTAAACCTAAATGATCACCATCTGGGTCAGGCTAATTGACCTTAACTAGAAGCGCTTTATGGGAGGCTACCCATGTGAAATAAATTTTTTACTCTTGTGTTAGTTTTGTTTCTTTGTTTTTGTTTTGTTTTTAATAAAGAGTGTTCAAGAAGACCTTTGGAGAGAGAAGAAGAAATAAGGTAATCCTCTATCTTTCATTTTTACTAACACATGGCCTAAGAAGTATTGCTGATTTTTATGAAGTCTATTTGTTGTTATTTTGTCCTTGGTTAAGATATGTAAAGACGCACGAAGCTACTAATCAAATTCTTTGAGTTTTTCAGCTTACTAGACATATAACGACCAGTGGTACATCCAGAACGGACCGTACTGTGTGCTCGTACCACCTCAAGGCATTATAAAATAGAAATTTTGATTTGTTGTCGCAGGACACAGGGGTCGTAACGACCACTGGTATGGGCGGACGCGCCCGTACCGTGCGCCTGTACCATACCCTGGAGCAATACATCATATTTCAAGCAAAAGGTACTGAACGCATAACGACCAGTAGTACAGGTGTGCGCGACTGTACCGTGTGCCTGTACCGAGTGCACCACCCGAAGGGATTCGTCACCCCCAAGGTATGTCACCCAGTACGGGTGAGCTGCGACCATACCGCCCGCCTGTACCACATACGCGGCCTCCATATCATCCACGAGGAGGTAACCTAAAAATTCCCAAACACAAATTTTCCCTTTCTTCTTCCTCCAAACTCCAAACCACCTCCATTGGATCTTCAAATTTTCTCAATCTTTCTTTGTTTCCTCGCACCCAATCGATCTAAGGTATGATTCTCCTCTGATCCCCAACTTATTTGTACCAAAGCTTCACTCATTATTTCATCATTGTCAATCTAGACTTAGGTCTTGTTCTTGATCTAATCTTGATATTGAGCATGCTTAGTATTATTTTAGAGGAGTTTCTTTTGTAACTAGTGTAGAGGATCACATATGCTATGTTATTAGCAATTTTTATTTATTTTGTATTAGATGAATACGGGGAGTCATACACGTGTGATGGCTGCAGAACCTTCCGCACCACCCGTTGATACGTTGACCCCAAAGTCACTTGGTATCAAGTTCACCGAGGAGTTTCAGCTGAACCATTTCGACCGTCTCAAACTCCAAGAAATCAAGTCCACCAAGTGGTTGTGTCCCTATATCCTGAACAAACTTGGCATTCATGATGATTTTGATTTACTTTGCAACAATGTTGGTTTGTATGACTTTGTCTTGCAGGATGTCGCCACGTATCGCAACTTGACGCTTGAGTTCCTCGGCACCTTGATGCATACGGTATGCTCTCACTATTGTTCTGAGGATCAAATGCCTAGAGTTGATCGCATCAACTTCCATCTTATGAATTGTGAGTACTCCTTGACACTCGGCCAATGGGCTCAATGTTTTGGGTTTCCAACAACACCACCGACATACGCTCCACCACCTTTGTTTTAAATCCTACACCTTGGGAGTACTTTAATTTAATGAGAATTCATAGAAACACACCCAAGGGGAACCAAATTGATCATCCTGCTATTTGTTATTTATTTTATGTTATTTCTAACAATTTGTAGGCACATGGTGAGTTTAGTAGAGTCAATGAGGAGGACATGATGGTCCTCATAAAAGCTGCTATTATTAATTATAATGTAACGCCAAATTTGGGCGCCCTTCTTGTGTTTTACCTTAAGCATCAACCTCTCCAATCGCGAGGACTCATATGTGGCGGAGGAGTTGTGACCGTGCTTGCACGCGCGCTTCACATCAACCTAGGTAACATCCAACCGTTGACAGGAAGTAACCGTCTCGGTTTTTCTACTCTAAGAACATGTGGTATGATTTCTAGAACTAATGGTAGATACTTCCTTGATATACCTGGAGCAGATCACTTGATTCCAACTCCTTTTCCTAATGTTCTATTCTCTATCGAGGATGGACGTTTGCATTTTCACAGGTTGAGGTAGTTCTACTCCATCAACAAATACCCGTGGAAGGAGGAGGAGAAGATGAAGAAGTAGAACATGAGGAACCCAAACAAGATGTGCAGCCACTAAACTACTACACCACCTACGAACATATTTATGTGCTCGAAGGAAGTATTCAAAACATGAACAACCTCTCCATCAACCTTCAAGATGCTTCTGCGAACCTCGCCACCCAGTTCCATGATTGGAGCAGACAATGGAACATGGGATATTATCCACCGCCACCACAATGAGCAACAAAAGGGCTTGCAAAAGCCTGAGCTTGGGGGTGTGTTCCCCTACCAATTATATTTGTGTAATAACGAGGTTGTACTCAAGCTCCTTGGGAGCTTTGAAACTTGTGTTTGGCTTGTTCCAACACTTTGCTTTTCTGTTAGCTTTCGTTTTCAGTTTAGTTTTATTTTTCGTTTGTTTTTCTTTTCTTAGTTCCTTGCTTGGTCACAAGTTATTTTATATTCTTTAATACCTACTCTCAAAAATACAAAAGGATTTTTCTGTTTTTCCTTTTTTTCGTAAATGTGGATTCGCACTTAGCCTCTTTGATTTGATATTATTATGGGAGTAATCGTGCTTGAGTTTTTAAGGAACACATCCCTGTAAGGAATAGGATTGTGAAGTCACTTATGAGAGGTATGTCCTATGTCTCCTACTTTTGAAGTTTGAGTTGTTTAACTTAGTTGGTTGATTTGCTAAGATGCCTTGCTAGTGGGAGTAATTTAATATAGTTAGAGTAAAGCTTTTTATTGGTATGATGATTAGTTGTGGAAGCTTTTGCCCTAGTTCTTTTAGCTAACCGAGTCTTGCCATGGAAATAATATTCCCAAACAAGTACAATAATAAAAACTCTAAAATTTATGAATTGTTTGATGAATGATTGTCTTGCGAGTATACCCTTGAAGATACTTAACCCCATAGATGTTTTGATAGTCTTGACGACACTCTTGAAAGGAGTTGTTTGATTGAAATGAAGTCTAGTGTTAATTGTGATGCATGCCAAATCCAACCTTGTGGATCAAACCATGGTACTAGCATAAAAATAGAAAAATATATATGTTTCTCATGCACACCTTTGGGATGCCAACAACTCCGCTAGCTTTTGAATGATCTATGGTATAACCCTGGATTTCAGCTATGAGTTGATGACATGAGTGGCATATGTGTCAATATATGGGCAAAAGTATCGGTACTCTCAAAGGTTGTGCAAGCACTTGTAAAATAAACAGCCAATGATCCTAGAAAGAGGAAGAAAAAAGATATCTATGAGGATCCACCTAACAAGTCCTTGGCATGGTCTCGTTACTACTTTATGAATTTTCTTGAAATACAATGATTGGATTAGAAGTGTTTTTGATAGACTTGATTTACAGATGTGGGCATTAATAAGACACTTCAGTGTTATGCTACTTAGGACATGAACTCTCTTACTCAATTATGCTATTAAAACATCCTAGTGTTCCTTAGCAAGTTGAGAGTTAACTAGAAGAATTGGATTCATTGTTACACTTCTAGTTATTTATACTTATATTAAACTTTACTTTGATTGTCTTGACTTACCGAAGCTTGTATGGTATTCTGTCATCTCTCTAACTTTGAAAAGCCTTTCAAATGGATGAAGTGCTGAACGCATAAGACTACCAACCGTAAGTGAATTCTTATTCTCGTTGTTTCAAGTTTAAATGTTGAATTCCTTATAGTTCTTTTGTTTATTCTTACTCAAGGGCGATCAAAGTTTGAGCTTTGGGGAGGTTGATGGCTCCAAAAATATCCATCTTCCACCACATTTAACATTGTTTTTAGTCAAGCAATTGACAAGAATCTCTCAATCCTTGCCACTAATGACTAATAACTGCAAAGATATGCAAAATGCTGCTTTGAATTGTGTTGTGCAGGAAATCACGTTTTTTAATGCGAAATCAGGAGTCATAATGAAGGTTTTAAGGAAGTCCACCCGACCAAGTAATTGTGAAGTCAATTCTAGGCATCAGCAGCCATAACGACCATTGGTACGGGTAAGGCCCGCCCGTACCATCCGCATGTACCATGTGGTGGCGACTCCATCTTGTCAAACCCTACGACTTTTGTCAAGACACCTAGATATTTTGACGTCTCAGCTGCTGCGCAAAAGGCAGCCATTCCTAGATTTTATCACAACACCACCAAAGGAGATCCACGCCATTGTTCATCCATCCATCATCCATCCCCTCCATTAGCCATAGCCATTGCTTTGTACTTTAGATCTCCTTGTGATTCGGCTACCATTGTAAGAATATTTGATTTCAGTCTATGTATTTTGCACAATGTTTTATATCCTTGATCTTATTGTTATGAGTGAGTAGTCCTCACGGGCTACGGGTTGGGGAGAAACCTCTCAGCAATTTCATGGGAGCATTGTGTATTGTTTGAAAGAGCGATTTGTATTTTTTGTTTCTTTGTCTCTTATCTCGACCTGTGGACTTGTAGGTACCAAAGATCCCATAGATTGATAACGGCTTGAGGTGAGATACTTGGCTAGCGGTAATCTCATAGGAACCCTAGTGACAGAAAGGGTAGTACGGTCTTCGCTTAGCGCCGCATTTGGGATCACAACAACGTCACCACTTAATGCTTTGATCTATGTTTTACACTTAATAATTGTTTGTAGCCCGTTGCTCCGTGGTACACTCGGTTGGATTAAAATACTTTTTTATGCCCGCTACATCACAGGGGATCTAGTATATTAGGATGTTTTGCCTACAAGAGATTATCCCTATTAAAACTTTACACATGACTGTGCTTATTATTATCTTTTATCCCATATGATGTGCAGCTGCAGGTGGATCTTCAACCCTGGCCTATCTCCATCCATTGATTCAACCCACTATAAAAGTAAACTAGATTGGTCTGGTAAACAAAGGTAAAATGAAGAAACAAAGTCTTGTAGACGTGTCCTTTTTATTTCCTTTTATCATTGCCTTCTAGGGTTCGATAAAACCTAGGTCTTCTAGGGAAAAAGCTATTATACTACATCCATGAATCTCGATCGAAGGTATCACCCAACAGTGGTATCAGAGCATCGACTCTAGGTTTTTGGCCTAGTTCTTGCGCATGTGAAGCGCTTGTGTGAAAGATTGATCTTTTTTGTTGCTTTCATTTTGCCTTTTTGATCTGCTTTGATCTAGGGCAGTGGCCTGATCTGGTTTGTCTTGTAAGAAGTTGATCAAAACTAGCCAGATATGAGTGGGAGGTCACGTGTCTGACATCCACGATCAACCACTAAAGTTGCTTTTCTTGTTGGAAAAGAATAGGATAAATGTACCATGTCAAAAAGTTACAGCTAAATTTAGCTGGTGTGAGCCAAGTTTTATTTGCTTCTTTTCCCTCAAAGTAGGTCTAGTCAGATTACCCCGTCATTTGCTACAACACTACAAGCCGGACATTTTTGGTTAGTGGGATCATATTGTTGGGGCATTGCCAATTATCTCTAATAAAGTGTGAGAGATTCAGACTCACTCAAGCAGGACACTTGGTAGCTAGACGGAGCTATCACAATAGTTGTGGGCTTTGGGTAAGGAGGGTTGTCAGACAATCCAACAGGAATCAGATAGAGATCTGATTGGCAAGGTTTTGCCTACTCGGAAGGTTCTCTGGCGAGCTGTGACGCAAAGGCTCACTAGTCGGATAACTGACCAGGATCCTGAATCATTGTCGACTATCAGAGGGATATTGGTCTTAGTGGAAGTGTGCATGATTAAAGAGTTTAATCTGTCTTCTCTTATTACAGATACATTGTCTTAAGTGTTTTGAATCTTTCATTTGTAGATGGCACCACCTAGCACCGTTCAGATTTCCAGTTTTGTGTTGTGTACAATCCTTAAGAAGGACAAGCTGAATGGGACAAACTTTACCAACTGGTATCAGAACTTGAGAATTGTTCTCAAGCAAGAAAAGAAGGAACATGTCATGTGCAATCTGATTCCAGGAGAGTCGAGAAATGATGAGCCAAATGCTGTAAGAACCTCCTTTCGCTGGGCTCAGGATGAGTCGACGGAAGTCAGCTGTCTCATGCTCGCTCACATGGAGCCAAAACTGCAGCAGCAACATACGATATGATTGTGGTCCTCAAGAGCATGTTTGAGACGCAGGCTAGGACGGAGAGGTACAATGTCTCCAGAGCCTTGGTTGGGTGCATGTTGAAAGATGGAGATCCACTAGGACCGCACATGATTAAGATGGTCGGATATGTGCAGTCATTGGATCGTCTGGGTTTTCCCTTGAGTAGAGAGTTTGCTACCGACATTCTCCTGAATTATCTTTCTAGTTCTTATGGTCAATTCATTTCGAACTACCATATGCATGGTATGGATAAGAAACTGGCAGAACTTCAAGGGATGCTCAAAACAGCAGAGGCCGACATCAAGAGAGGCGGCACTAGTCAAGTATTAATGGTGCAGAACGCTTCCAAGATCAATAATAAATCTTGGTCTAAGAAAGCCAAGCCAAAGGGAGACGAGACGCTGGATCCAAGTCCCAGTGCTGGCTCAGTGATTAGCAAGCCGACAAAACCTACGGGTACAGTATGCTTTTACTGTAAGGCGGAGGGTCACTAGAAGAGGAATTGCGACAAGTACAAGGCGGATAAAGCTAGGAGTGGAAGTCTGACTTCTGACTCAGGTACACTTGTTTTAAATGTTATAGACATTTATCTTGCCGACACGCCTAGCAACACCTGGGTATACGATACCAGATCAGTTGTTCATGTGTGTAACTCGATGCAGGGACTAGTAAGGCATAGGAGCATGGCGAGAGGGGATATTGACATCAGATTCAAAAACAAGGCAAGAGTTGATGTGTTAGCCGTAGGGACGATGCAACTCCAGTTACCTTCAAGATTTGTACTAGAAGTAAATAAGTGTTATTATGTTCTTATACTAAGCCGAAACATCATTTCCACCTCATGTTTGATGGAGCAGGGTTATGAATCAAGTATTAAGAACAATGGTTGTTCCTTTTATTTGAATAATGTGTTTCATGGCTATGCACCTATCCAAGCCAGACTTTTTTTGCTTGATCTTGAATGTAAATCAGTCTATAACTTGAATGCTAAAAGGTTTGAAGCTGAATGATCTTAGTTCTACTTATCTATGGCATTGTCTCCTTGGTCATATCAGCTGGAAACACATACAGAAGCTCCATGGTGATGGACTCCTGGATTCGTCTAGCTTGGAGCCGTTCGAAACATGTGAATCCTATTTGCTAGGAAAGATGACCAAGACACCTTTCGCAAAGAGTTGCGAGAGGGTGTCCAACTTGCTGCAACTGATACATAGTGATGTATGCGGTCCAATGAGCACGACATCCAGAGGTGGTTATGAGTATTTTGTCATGTTCAAGGATGATCTCAGTATATATGGTTATGTCTACCTGATGAAATCCAAGTAGGAGACCTTTAAAAAGTTCATAGAGTTTCAGAGTGAAGTGCAAAACCAACTCGGCAAGAATATTAAGTTTTTGTGATCATATCATGGAGGCGAATATATGAGTCATGAGTTTGATGACCATCTCAAGAGTTGTGGAATAGTTCACGGCTCACCTTGCCAGGAACACCTTAGAGGAATGGTGTGTCGAAAAGGCGGAACCAAACCTTATTAGATATGCTGAGGTTGATAATGAGTAAGACGGATCTACCTTTATCATTCTGGGGGTTTTGTCTAGAGACAGCAGTGATAACACTAAACAAAATACCATCTAAATTGGTAGAAAAGACACCACATGAGATGTGGACGGGCAAGTAGCCAGCCTTGGATTTTCTCAAGATTTGGGGATGTGAAGCTTTTGTCAAGAGATTACAATCCGACAAGCTCAGCCCCAAGTCAGATAAGGTAGTTTTCATAGGCTACCCTAAGGAAACTTTGGGTTACTACTTCTACAACCGAGAAGAGGGTAAAGTGTTTGTCGCTCGAAACGGGGTCTTTCTGGAGAAAGACTTTCTTAGCCGGAAAGATTGTGGGAATAGGGTGCACCTCGAAGAAATTTGAGATTCACTGACTCAGGACAAGTCGAAAACCTTGGAGGTTGAGATGGACATTGTGCCTAAGCCAGCAAATGCACCAGATCCACGAAGATTAGCAAGACTCCGTGGAGACATACTTATGCTAGACGGTGATGAGCCTACTACCTATCAGGATGAGATGGGAAGTACTGATTCTGAGTCATGGCTTGGAGCCATGAGATCTGATTTGAACTCCATGGATGACAATGAAGTTTGGAACTTGGTTGATCTCCCAGATGGTGCAACATTCATCAAGAGCAAATGGGTCTTTAAGAAGAAAACTGACCAAGACAGAAATATTTCTGTCTATAAAGAATTGGCTTGTCGCAAAATGGTTTCGACAAGTTCAAAGAGTTGACTATGACGAGACTTTCTCGCCAGTAGCGATGCTTTAATCAGTGAGGATCATGTTAGCACTAGCTGCATATTTCGACTAGGAGATATGGCAGATGGATGTCAAAATGGCTTTCCTTAATGGAAATTTAACCGGGGATGTGTATATGATATAGCCCGAGGATTTTGTCGATCTGACTAGTCCTAACAAAGTTTGTAAGCTTCGGAAATCCATCTATGGATTAAAGCAGGCAAGTCAGAGTTGGAACATGCGTTTTGATGAAGTGGTCAAATCGTTTGGCTTCATCAAAAGCGAACAAGATACTTGTGTATACAGGAAGTTTAGTGAAAGCTCAGTTGTTTTTTTGCTACTGTATGTAGATGACATATTGATAGTCGGAAACAACGTTCCAATGTTGCAAGAAACCAAGGATTCTTTGGAAAGGTGTTTCCAAATAAAGGACTTGGGTGAGGCGACATTTATACTGGGAATTAAGATCTATAGAGATAGATCCCGGAGACTCATAGGTTTTAGTCAGAGTACATATCTAGATAAGATATTAAAGAAGTTCAATATAGATTCGACTAAGAAGGTGTTCTTACCGATGGCGCATGAAATCTGGCTTAGTAAGACTCAGTGCCTAGCGTCTGCTGATGAGAGAAGTCGGAGAGATGATCCCTTATGCTTCGGTAGTAGGATCGATCATGTATGCGATGATATGTACTAGGACGGATATTTCCTATGCTCTAAGGGTAATGAGCAGATATCAGTCGGATCCTGGCGAAGGACACTAGACAGTAGTAAAGAATATCTTTAAGTACTTGAAACGTACTCAAGATGAGTTCCGTCTATGGCGGTGAGGCAGAGCTAGGTGAGATGCTAGCTTTCAGACCGGCCTGGATGACTTGCGCTCACAATCTGGCTATATGTTCATAGTAAATGGAGGTGCAGTGAGATGGAAGAGTTCCAAGAAAGAATCGGTGGCTGATTCTACTATGGAATCTTAGTATGTTGTTGCCTTAGAGGCAAAAAATAAAGGGGTTTGGATCCAAAAAAACTGATCAAACTCAGTATTGTTCCAGGCTCGTCCAGTGTGTTAGACGTGTACTGTGACAATACTGGTGCTATTGCACAAGCTAAGGAGCCACGGGCACACCAGAAGAATAAGCACATACTCAGGAAATTTCACCTGATTCGACAGTTCGTCGATCAAGGAGAAATTAAGCTATGCAAGGTACACACGGATAAAAATGTTGCAGACCCGTTGACCAAGCCGCTTTCACAACCTAAGTTTAAGGCGGACATAAGAGCGATGAGAATGAGATGCCTAATGTAACACCCTCGAATCGGCCCTATGCAAGTTTTAGCCCTTCCCGCCAAACCCGCATAGAAACGATTCAAGGACGCCCACCAGACACTTTCATGCGGGTGGAAAACGAAGTAATACCATTACAGAACAGTCCTCGATGGGACCCATAGAACAGATATATATACAACAGCGACTCGGCGAGTCAAGCATACAGATATACAAATACGAAGATCCAAATCACCTTGAAAACGATTCAGCGTCTGAGTATGGACAAGATGCAAATTGGGCTAAGAGCCCTGAAGAATAACCAATTGCGTCCATAACCCTGCCCAGGCCAAGCCGGAAGGGTAACCCTGCTAACGACGTCGATCTCAAGCCTGCTAAAACAAAAGGGGTGCCGACAAAGGGAAAAGGAAAAAGAGGAGCGACGGTACTGAGGCCAGTACATGGCGAGGCTAGAATTTGGCGGCTCTCACCTACATAGGTATGGTGGACTGAAGCGGCAGCGCAGCGTGCACTAAACAACCTATAGAGACTCAAAACACTGTCGGCTATTAGAGAGGGATAAGAAAGACCTACTCGGAACCAACCTTATACTAACACCAAACATACCCATCCTGGTATTCCCCCTCGAGACCAAACGAGGAACTCACACAGTTGGCAGTTTTATTCATTTGGTTATAGTTGAAGCACTTACTAGTCAGATATAGATAGCATGAGTCATCCTAATAGCATAAGTAGTGGGCAGTTTTAATCACCCTTCCGTTGTAGTTGGAACATTTACTAGTCAGATATAATTGTCCTGAGGAATCCCAAAACCCAGCAATTGTTGGCACTTTTATCACATTCCATTGGAGTTGCAATACTTACTAGGCAGGTATAACATGACACGATACACCCCAGTTCCACCAGTTGTTGGCACTTTTATCATCCATTCCATTGTAGTAAAGCTGATTACTAGTCACATATTAAGTCAAATTTATAGCACTACTTTAGTTATGCTTGTCTATGATCGAGATATTGTGCTCCAAGTCGTCCATAATCGCGGACACGGCTTTCAGAAAGATTTACCCTGCAGGGGTGCACAAATAGCAACACACACACGATCAACCTCGGAAAAACCAACTCAAAACCCAACGAGGCTTTCACGACAAAGCAATCACAGGATTCAGAAAATATTTCAGGGGCCACCCCACTAAGCTACCCGCGACGAAGTTGGCCGGCTCCGAGACGGACCCAGGGTTTGTGTGGACGGCGGTAAACAACTGGGAACCCGAAAGTGTGACTGGGCTTGTCGATACAGCGAAAACGTGTCACGATCCAAAACAGTACAGGTGCTCCACGCACAATCGTAAATAAAGCAGTAAAGCATGGCATAGGTACAGGATAGTAATAAAGCCCCAAACTAGTTTGTGGCCCCAAGAAATAAGAAATGAATCAAGCTCTGGCTAAGGGGATTCATGGTCCCATATGCGGATAGTGCGATAGTCAAGGAACAAGTATCAAGTACTCGGGGCCTACGGGACACAAGTGGACATGAAAAACCAAATAGCATATATTGTCCACCGGTGCCTCTTTCATTAGTTATCCCAACAATTTAATAGTTGTATTTAAAGTCATGATCATCTCCACCAATAAGCATCTCCATCATTAAGCATCTCCACCATTATCATGTGCCAACTTGCCGTCATCGGTGAAATGACAACGACGCGAAGCAACACATAAGTAAGCAACTACGACTCGCAAGACCGACTATCTATCAAACAACAGGAAATAGGATGTGTCCATGGCAATATAGAGGCTGCAAGGAATATAAATGGTGCACGGAAACTAAAGCATCGCAACATGGATAGCAATAGATCAACATGAGAAAATAAAGACTATAAATGCAAAATAGGTAGAAAGGGGGAGAATGTTCGCCTGGGAAACAGAGTCGAAGGTACATAGCCGGAGAACTTGTCGATACTCGCATCAACTCATCAGCCTAATCCGCGAAGAAGCAAACACTAGAACAAACACTGGATGCACTATTTAATACTACGGTAGAAGAATCGGCATGTTTATGATATGATGCATGGCATGGAAAAAGTGCGGTGCAATTAGGCAGTATTAAGCGGAACAGGGGTACCGTCATTTAATTAGACGGTTCAAGTTATTTAGATACCCACTACTAGGAAACAACTCTTCTGTGGCGCACCTTTTTTGAACATCTGTGGCGCATTTGTTAGTCACCACTAATACCTCGCCACTGATAACTAACTTCAGTGGTGCATTTCGAAATGCGCCACAGAAGTCTCAAACTTCAGTGGCGCATATGGCCAATATGCGCCACAGAAGTTTTTTCCAAAATAAAAAAAGGCGGGCCAGATCTCAAACTTCTGTGGCGCATATGGCCAATATGCGCCACAGAAGTTTTTTTCAAATTTCAAAAAAAAAACTGGGCCAGATCTAGATCTGGTCGGATCTGGCCGGAGTTGGTGGTGGTGCTGGTGGCGGGCGGTGGCTAGGTCTAGGAGGAGGTTGCCGGAGTTGGTGGTGGTGGTGGCGGAGGAGGAGGAGGAGGAGCTCGCCGGAGTTGGTGGTGGAAGAGGAGGAGAAGGAGGAGGAGGAGGAGGAGGAGGAGGAGTTCACCGGAGTTGGTGGAGGAGGAGGAGGTCACCGGAGTTGGTGGTGGTGGAGGAGGAGGAGGTCGCTGGAGTTGGTGGTGGTAGAGGAGGAGGAGGAGGTGGTGGTCGCCGGAGTTGGTGGTGGTGGAGGAGGAGGAGGAGGTCGCCGGAGAGTGCAGAAGGAGAAGGGGAGAAGTGTGGAGGAGAGGAGGGGAGGAGAAGTGTGGAGAGGATGAGAAGTGGGGAGGGGAGAAGAAGTGGGGAGGGGGAGAAAAAGGAAAAAGGGAGGGAGAAAGGGTGCTGGCGGGATTCAAATTTTGAATCCCGCCCAAGACTTCTGTGGCGCATATGGGGGAAATGCGCCACAGAAGTTTCTCCCCCTTTTTTATTTTTTTCAGTAAAAAATCTTCTACCCTAAAGAACTTTTTACTCTTTTCGAATTTGGGGATTCTGTAAAATTCAGAACGACTAAAGGGAGGGAGAAAGGGTGCTAGCGGGATTCAAATTCGAGTAGGGAATTTCGAGATGATCATTTTGATAGGTTAAAGATTTTTTTTCGACATCATATGCAAAAGTTAGAGCCGTTTTACCGTGCCATGACCTATTTTTGCAAAATACATCAAAATTCATGTTTTTCAATTTTGTCTAGATCTATACCCTAAAATCTAACTACAACTTAAAGGAATTATTTTTTTGAAGTTTCTATCATTTTTGTTTATTTTTTACAAAACTGAAAAGGCGATCCACGGGGGGTGGGATCTGTTTTTCCCCCTATATGCTTGTTCTGTGGCACATTAACCTATATGCGCCACAGAAACATCACTTTCTGTGGCGCATATGGACATATGCGCCACAGAAGTTTCTCCTCCTTTTTTTGTTGCTTGGTCCCATCAACCTTCTGTGGCGCATACGTCTATATGCGCCACAGAAGTTTGACACTTCAGTGGCACACACGAAAATATGCGCCACAGAAATATGGACTTCTGTGGCGCATATTGGTTTCGTGCGCCACTAAAGTGCCAAACTTCTGCGGCACATTGTTTCTAGTGCGCCATTGATATATATCTGTGGCGCATATTTTTACATATGCGCCACTAAATATCTTGTCTATCTATAAGCTATTTCCTAGTAGTGACCCCGCAATTTAAATGTTGTCTTAACAAGGCAGAACATGGTATCGGTTCTCTACACAAATTTAAATGGAGTCCGGAATAAGACTAGAATAGCCCGCATATAGACTCCATATTTAATTTAGGTGAATCGACTATTTAACCCAACCCACCAGATGACATGTATGCAAGCATGATGACTTAATGATGCGACAGGTATATGTGATATTATAAAAATAGAGGCTTAGGGTCACACATGGGGTTCGGAAGATCTTGGTTCGATGTGGTTCGGGTCTGGTCTCCGACTTCCGAGAAGGAGATCATGGCATTCCATGACGACGATCTTTGGATCAGGGGTATCGGGGTTCGATGGGATCGGTCTTCGGCAAGGAGGAAGAATAACACCGAGGTTTGGTCTTTGGACTCCGGGATCTATCTTCATATATGGCTCCAAGGCGGCGGATCTGAGGGTCGTGGTGTTCCATGAAGGAGGTCTGGATGCTCCGGTCCGGTGTTGACCTTCGGGTACCGCGGGTCCTCGGCGTGGTTCTCTCGAGTTCAACCACCGATGATTCTTTGGGTTCGGACACGTTGACGGAGGGGGCCTTGATGTACCTCGATGAAGGTCTCCCTCAACCTTGAAACCTCGAGGACTAAGGATTCAACAGAAGTAACAATTGATCACCACCTTTTTTTAAGCAGCAGTACACCACTGGATAGTAGTTCGGTGAACCAAAATTACCTCCGTGACTTAAATCCTCTCGGCGGTGGAGCTAGGAGGCAGGGGTCAAAACCCATGCTCGGCTTGGCGGTAGCCTCGTGTGCGAGGTCGGGGCGACCAGGCGGCGCGCGATGTGAGGCATGTCGCGTGGGGCCAGGGAGTTGTCGGGGGAGGGACCAGGTGGTGTGGGGGAAAGTGCGCGGGCGGGAGAGAGGAGTGTGGCGGTTGGGCTGAGCGGGAACGTGAGCGAGCGGGGGGAAAAGGGTGGCAGGGAGCGTGCCCGGTGCATGGTGGGCCAGGCGGCAGGAGTGGGGCAGGTGTGGCGCGCAGCGCGCGCGTGTGTGGTTGCGGGGGTGGCGGCTGGAGGGAGCTGGTTTAGGGGTAGGTGGAGTGTGGCTAGGGATTAGGGCTAGGCTAGGTTGGGTCTGGCTTAGGGTTAGGTCTAGGTTAGGTTTTTATACGGGCCGGGTAGTAGGTGACCTGGCCTAACGGTTGGGCTGCCTCCCCGGTCCAAAAAAATAGTTTTATTTTTAGAAGGACTTTTATAAATAGTTTTTAGACAAATAAAAGATCCAGAAAAGACCAGGATTTTAATTTGAAATAAAGACAGGGGATATTTAGAAAACAAATATAGGCTTTTAGAAAATAGTTTTAGGCAAACAAATGCATGATGACATGACGATGCTCAAATGCAATGTGGCATGATGACATGAGCATGCGGTTATGATGATGCAATGCACAAAAACACCACGATTTTCTAGTAGTGGTTTTAGCGGGATGACACACCTAAGACCTGGAGATGCCTGAGTGTTCGACTCTAGTGCAAGTGGGCAACTATTAGGAATGATGCCCTAGACGCTCACATTCCATCTTGTATTTGTAACCCAGTATTCGGCTTAGAGCTAGTTGTATGTGTCACTGCAATTGTTGCAAGTGTGGAACCACATACTTGTATCTAGCTCTAGCCCGTTTTTCCTTAGTCGTTTGAGGTTGGGAGGGAAACCCACTACCGAGACTAATTCGTAAGTTGGAAGATGACAATTTTTCACGTGTCATGAGCATGGAGATGCTATCCGCCTTGCATTGGCTAGTCGGAAGAGGTACGATAGCCTGACTGATCCAAAGGTTAGTATGACATGAGCACACCTTCATACGCTCCGACTAACACAATGGAATCCTTAGACCTGAGGGGATCGCACGATCCAAGTTGTGGAAAAGCCAGCTTTGACTCCATCTAACGCTCACCATAACTAGGAATCATAAGGGTGGTCTTGGGACGACTTCAAAGCAAGCTGCGTGACGTGGATCGGCCAAGACAGAATTTTCCCCTCCATATCGGAGAGATATTATCTGGACCCTCTCGTGTGATATGATTTAGAAGCATGGCCATGCGCTACTCGATCGAGGTATCCCGACTTAGGAAAGCTAGAGGGAATCAGTTATCACTGCAACAAGAAGAGAGTAAACCAGCACTGGGATGACAAAATCTCCCCTATGATTTATCATCAATAATGTAAGGCAAAGGGACTCGGACAGATTGTCACATTAGGGCACTTATGGAAATAGGGAATCGGCAAGTCTTCCTAGAGGCTGCTGCCAATTATCTGCTCTAGTCGAAAAGTCACTGAGCTACTATTCTAACTGAATGATTACTAAGCTATGTCCGGCTTACCATAAGAATGCGGGATCACATACTTAAGAGAGTGGAACTAGGCAGATGATGATCCGACTATCACAAGCCGGCAAGTTAGACTTGTTCGGACAGGGACACATGTTAATAGGTTGGACCCACTTTGACTAGGGTTAGGGTTTAGGACATAGCGACACAAGTGTTGTGTTCCCTCACCTACTTGCCTATATAAATAAAGGTGGGTGGCGGCAGACAAGACACGGTTTTGGATCCAGTGCTGCTTCCTAGGGTTCCGCAAGACTTGGCAACTCCACCTTCCTATCCCACGGTGGCAAGAATGATACTAACATCTCTTTTGCTGATGTTCCACCTTGTACATGTGTGTGACAGCAGAGGCACAACACCTACAGTGCTCGTCGGCGGTGTTGGGCGGCGGCAAAGTCGGAGGCGAGGAGGATTACAGAGCCAGCGACGAGGTGGTCCCAGGATTGAGAAGTTTGTCGGAGCGGGACGAGACGAGGGGAATGTACGGCACCACCGCGATGCGCTTCCTCAGCTTCCGCATCTGCATGTCAAGAGGGCTCGCCGGAGACCTTGTCGGGGCAGAAAAGTTTTTGTTTTCGGCTTAGCTTTACGTGTTGCCCAATATCCATTCTTTGGACTTTGACGCCTAATAGTTGTTACTCGTCCAGATCCGCCTACAAGGCCTAGTTCATGGCCTCCCTTTCTTGATCCTTTGCGCAAATCGTCTGGAAGACTTGGGGCCCTCTCAAATGTCGTTAGGATGGCCACACCAACCTACCTGCCAACTGTGTAGATGCACCCCTGAAACTGCACGTCACATCCTCTTTGAGTGTCGCTTTTCCAAAAGGATCTGGACTATCGCGGCTTCTTGGCTCTCTTGTCCGGATCTTATCCGTTGCCTTGGATCAGGAATACCTAAGCTGCTGGACTATTGGCATGCCATCGCAAGGACTCCCACCTCCTCTCCCAAAGGCTTACGAACCGCCCTCATGGTGATTGCTTGGTAGATCTAGAAAGAAAGGAATGAGAGAGTCTTCAATAGTAAATCATCTCTGCCTTCAGTCATCATGCAGAATATCAGGGAGGAGGGTAGGGAATGGATTTTAGCCGGTGCAAAGAACCTGGCGGAGCTTGTAGGCTAACTTTTTTCTCTATCCCGGGGATTTATATCCCCCATTTTTTGTTGGCTCTTTCTAATCCTTTGTTTGCTCCTCCGATATCAATATAAGGCAAAGCTTTTTTGCCCTGTTTCAAAAAAAGAATTATTGCCAGGTACAATGGGATGAACCTTCATCCATTCTTGCTTTGTATACAAATTCATAGAACTCATATAACTTTATTATCCAAACAAGGAATAATACAAATATTCATATTCGAATGCATCGGAATATGCAACATGAACTACAGACTAAAGAAAATCCTCTAGGACTACATTAACTTGGAGTACTAATCCTGGCACTTTCTAGCCCTTCTTTGATCAATCTCTTTCATTTATTGCAAAATTTCTTCATCTGGAGTTCTTGTTTGTTTGCCCTTGGTGAAACAAAGAAAGGATGTCACCATATAGTTATATCTATTGAAATTGATGTTTAGAAGGTGATCGTTGGAACTCTGTAGCCTTTGTTTCCTTGACCTACTTGTCGATTTCTTCATCTATGGTTCTAGCAAAGATGAAGGTACACTCCTTGTTAGATATTGCGTCAATATTCCATATTTTCTGCTATAACATAAACAAACTAATGTGTCTTTATTTTATATGAAGTGAAAACCTAAAAAATTGATGTTGCATTCCATGATGTTTCTTTGGAGGTTTTGGATCATCCAACCCTAGAATTCTATAGTATTATTTGGTAAGTAACATAAAGATTTGACTATCACTAGTAGACTTCTATAGTATATGATGTTGCACATCTAAACAACTGTTTGTTGTATACCTTCTTCTTCAGAGAAGAACTAGCAACAGGCAAGCAGCAGCACGAGCTCCACTAGCGGTAGGGAGAAGCAGGGAAGCACGCGTGTGAGCCTAGGAGACACATGGGTGGCGTAGCCGCCGGTTTTGGGTCATCGGAGGAGCTACGATGATGAGCTCCAGTGGCAGCGAGCGGCGGACCACAGCGGCCGTACAATCTAGCAAGCAAGCGAGAGGGGAAAAGGGTCCTAGAGGACCAGAAGATCACCCTGAAGTTGTTGAGGGAGGAGGCGATGGCGGGGGTGGAGCTCCTGGTTGAGAGGTGGAGGCGACGGGGGGCGATTCCACGGATCAGGGGCTGGGGCCAGCAGCGTCCGCGAGAGGGGCTGCCGCTAACCTTGGCCGGCAAAGGAGCTTTAGTCCGGAGCGAGAACGGGAGATTTGCGCCCTTTCTCCCAGCGGTGGAGCAGGCGACCCCAGCGGTGGACGTCGAGGACGAAGGAGATGGAGAAAAAAATATGAATTTGGAATTCAATTTTGAAGGCTGAATTAGACACGCTTTCAATGTATTTGGGACTTTTTTGCAAAACCGATTTTGAACTGTGCGTCTGACATCTTTTCTGGGACGGAGGGAGTACTATGGTACGTACGTGAAAATAAATGAAAGATTAAGGAAACTTAGAGTAAGATTAAACATTAGGATACCTGAGGATGGCCGGTGGAGCAAAAGTGCAACCTGGCATGGGAAGTTATTGGTGTTATATCTATTCTCTAGGTCGCTATATGACATTAATGTAAATTGTTATTTATAGCCGGCAATTGGCAATTTGGCTGCTAAGGGCGTGTACAATGATACACAGCCAGCCGTCTACAACATGCTACACGTAAGAAATTGTATGACGTGTGAAAAGAGTAACGAGAAAATGGATGAGTCCATCTGTAAAGATACAGACGGTATGTTCTCGTGAAAATCGGCGCCTACATACGGCCTTCTTCCTATTGTATATGCAGTGCTTCACTTGTCGTGGGTCTATCGACAGTTTTATTCCAAAAGGCTCGGCCTGATTTTCCGATAAATAAGCTGTCGTAGAATGTTTCATGCAGCCGTGATATGTGTGTTACAGACAAAGAACAAGACTACCCATTATAGGATGAGTCTACAACACTAGCTATAAATGGCGCGTGGATACGTATTATAGATGATGGCCGTCTAAACCAGTGTACATCCCCTTGTTAGAACTCAGAGTATTGAGAGTGAAAACTTGTGATCTATTGATTCTTAACAGGGGTATTTATAAAAGGGTTGGTGCCTGTTGGAGGCATCCTTACCTGTTGGAGGCATCCTTACAAAGAGTCACATCCGTTTGTAATATCGGTAACAAGGAAAGGTGCTTGTACGAGGCACCTGTTGATCTAAGAGGTGCCTGTTCCTAGCAAACATGTACATATAAAAAAAGGACGCGTCCGTGCGGATAGAAAGTTCTGTACGATGCTTTGGGTATATAGAAACTGCCTAGAATAGTTTTAGTTTATTCCTAACACTCCCCCTTGCACAAAGCATCTTCTCGTATGTCTTGTAGTCTTTGTATAGTTTTGAGAATCCTTAGATCTTGATCACAATAGTATCGTAACTCCTCCAAAACCCTGTGGGAAAAATATGAGGAGATAGTGTTTGATATGTTGTAAAAACTCCTTTAAAACCTAGTGGGGAAAGTAAGGAGAAAATGATACAACATATAATGATCATTGTCTCTTTGATTACTTATATGAGAAAACCTTGAAAGATAAAACTCACTGGTAAGTTTAGAGAACAATTAATATGTCTTGTATACGTCCCTTAAAAACCCCGGTAGGGAAAATAGGAGGTATGACATATATTCTTATGTTGATATTACCTCATTAAAAACCTTGATGAGAACATAAACTCATAAAGGAAAAAAGAGTATAATATAATGTTTGAATGGGTTATAAGTCAGAGGGATACTCCCCCTGATCCTTGCAAATCTCGAAGTCGTCGCATACCAATTCCATGAACATATTTTTCAAATGTTGAAGTTGGTAGTGACTTTGTGAATAAGTCAGTGAGATTATCGCTTGATTTAACTTGCAAAATATTTATCTCTCCACTTTTTTGTAATTCATGAGGATAAAACAATTTATGTGCAATATGTTTACTGATATTGCTCTTTATGTAACCCGTTTGCATCTGAGCAACACAAGCAACATTATCTTCGTAGATAATGGTGGGAGATTCGATAGAACCTTTTCTACATGATTGTTATATGTGATTTACCATTCTGCGAAACCAAACACATTCACATGATGCTTCATATAATGCGATTATTTTGGAATGATTGGTGGATGTAGCCACTAGAGCATGTTTAGAAGACTTCCATGATATGGTTGTTCCACCATGTAAGAACACAAAACCGGTTTGTGATCTGGCATTGTGGGGGTCAGATAAGTAGCTACCATCAGTATACCCAATCATATCAATATCCAGATTTCTCTGAAACTAATAGAATAGGCCAAGATCCTTTGTACCTTGGAGATATCAAATGATATTCTTGACTCCCGCCCAATGGCGTTTAGTGGGAGTTGCGCTATGTACAGCTAGTAAATTCACTTCAAATGCAATACCAGGCCTGGTGCAATTTAGAAGATACATGAGCACTCCAACGGTACTGAGATATGGAACTTCAGATTCAAGTATCTATTTTCCATCATCCCTTGGTCTAAATTGATCTTTCTCTACGTCTAGAGATCGAACAACTATGGGAGTTTTGGATGGATACGATTTGTCCATTTTCCCCAATATTTTTTGGATATAGGTGGTTAGATAAACCAAAATACCTGAGGGGAGGTGCTCGAGTTGTAATCCTAAGAAAATTTTAGTTTTACCCAAATCCTTCGTCTCAAATTTCTTCTTTAGATGATCGCGTGCTTCTCGTGTGTTTCCAATGATGTTAAGATCATCTACATATACTGAAATAATGCAAAATCCAGTTTCAGACCTTTTGATGAAAACTCATAGACAATCATCATTGTTGGAGTATCCCTTTTCAAAAGGAATTCACTAAGTTGGTTATACCACATGCATCCTGACTGTTTTAAGACGTATAGAGACTTATTTAGTTTTACACAATATACGTTACGTTTTGTGTTTGGATTCAGACTTGGGATTCCATCAGGAACCTTCATATATATGTCTGAATCAAGTGAGCCGTAAAGGTAAGCGGTCACTACGTCCATCAACTACATAGATAGACGATTTTGTACTGCCATAGATATAAGGTATCGAAAAGTAATGCCACTCATTACTGGAGAATATGTTTCATTGAAATCAATGTCTGGTCTTTGCGTGAAACCTTGGGCTAAAGCCTTGCTTTATATCTCACCGTCTCGTTGTTCTCATTCCTCTTACAGACGAAATCCATTTGAATCCCACAGGGAAAACTTCAGGAGGTGTAGATATTGCTTCAGTGAATACCCTACGTTTATTGAGCGAGGCTGTGGACTGAGGCATAGCCCAGTGGTTGGGGTGGGCTGATGCACCCCCGCCTGCCTAGGTTCAAGTCTCCGTACTTGCATCTGGGATCGTACGCATATTTCTACTATATCAAAAGCGCTTTGGGTTTCTCCCCTTAAAGCTATTCATCTTATTGAGCGAGGCTAATTTTGCTTGGATTGCATCCTTCCATTTAGGCCAGTCAGAGCATTTATCATACTCTGCCATGGTCTTTGGATAATAATCATTTAGAAGGTTGTTTGCAATTGTATTTGAGAAATATATGTCGACAATTGTAGACTTACGATTGTAAGATTCTCTAGAATCTATATAGTTTATGGAAATTTCATTTACGCTTGTTAACTCGTCGTGATTTCCCAATACGGTTGAGTCTGGGTTTTCCGATGTCCCAGTCATTGTGTGCACAACAAAGATAGGTTGTGAAGGTTGTCCTTCTATTGGGTGTATATTACCCATTTGATGATTATCAACACTAGGTTGATTTTCATTTACTGGTTCAGAGGGTTTCTTCCTCTGTTTCCTTTGTTACTTGCGAGGAGTTGAACCCTGTTCTGTGGCCGTACTTCTCCCCCTCTTCCTTTTAACAGGGGATTGAGTGGTTTTTGTTGGTACCTCCACTCGTTCAGGCGCATTTATTGCAGGATTGTAGGATTTAGTAACACCTTTATAGTCAGTAAATGAATCTGGCAGGTTATTTGCAATGTGTTGCAAATTAATTATTTTCCAAACTTGAAGTTCAGTTTCTTGAGTACGTGGATTTGAGGAGGAAATGCCTTGGGCGTTCCAATCAATTTTCAAGCATTCTTTTTGGTACTTAATATCTTCCCCTAATGCCGGGAAATGGTCTTCATTAAAGATGCAATCAGCGTGACGGGTTGTGAATAGATCCCCTATGAGGGGTTCAAGGTACTTGATTATCGACGGTGACTTGTACCCCACATAGATCCCCAATTTTCTATGTGGGCCCATGGATGTACATTGCGGTGGTGAGATCAGCACATATGTGGCGCATCCAAATTTACGTAGATGGGAAATATTTGGTAGATATTCACGTACTAATTGCAGAGGGAAAGTGCTATGATTTGCAGTTGGTCGCAACTGAATTAAGTTAGTAGCGTGTAAAACTGCGTGAACCCAACATGAAGTTGGTAGGTTGCAATTCATTAGCAAGGGTCTTGTGATGAGCTTAATTCTCTTAATTAGAGATTCTGCCAATCCATTTTGTGTGTGGGCATATGGGACCAAGTATTGAACTTCAATTCCTCGGTCCATGCAATAATCATTGAAGGCATGTGAGGAAAATTCAGCAGCATTGTCCATTTGAATTGTTTTAATTCAATTCTTGGGATAATGAGCTTGTAATTTAATAACTTGTCTCATTATTTTTGCAAATGTACGGTTTTGTGTGGATAGTAGACACGCATGGGACCATCGTGTAGATGCGTCTATTAGAACCATGAAATACCTAAAAGGTCCAGACAATGGTTGGATGGGACCACAAATATCGCCTTGAATTCGTTCAAGGAACTGGAGTGGTTCCGTTTGAATTTTAAGGCGACAAGGTCTTAAAATGAGTTTCCCGGTAGAACATGCATTGCACATGAAATCCTTAGATTGTGTGAATTTAGCTTCGTTTAAGTCATGAACATTTAAATTGCAGATAATTTTCCTCATCAATCCTATACCAGGATGACCAACGCGATCATGCCAAGTTTGGCAAGCATTGACATTCTGAAAAATTACCTTATACGCAATATGTGCTACGGGTTTTATTTTTGTGTAGTACAATCCTGATAATAAAGAAGGGGTTTTCTCAAATATTTGTTTGCCAAATCCATTGTCTTTGGTAAAGAGGAGATATTCCTCTTTGTTGTCTTCATGGGTTTCAATATGAAAGCCATTTTTGTGGATATCTCTATATCCTATGAGGGTACGAGTTGAATCGGGATACAATAAAGCATCCTTAGTTATAATTTGTGTACCCATAGGAAGGATAAATATGGCACGTCCTGTCCCAACAATTATTGCATCGCGTCCATCGATTGTTAAAATATCTCCATCTAACTTCTTAAGAGTTTGGAAATACTTTATTTCCCTAAGTATAGAGTTTGTGGTACCACTGTCCACAAGGCACATTTTCTCCTCCATTTGGATTGACTCTCGTAGAATCTATATATTAAAATTTTAGAATTTCAGTGATGAAAAAACTTTTATTGGATATATAGAATATTTACAACTTTATTGATATCAAAGTGCTGATACAATACATACTGTGCTTTACAATATGGGGTGAAGACAACAAAAATAATAATACGTTTTTATTACAACAATACAATGGATGTATATAAATATATTATCTAATGGAGTTGGTCGACTAGTCAAAGTCCCCGAATACGTCGTTTGAGGCGTATTCAATCATCATGTTCTCCTTGTCCATGGATTCCTGTGGTAGATGGAATTCCTTGGTGTTGCTTGGTTCTCCTTGAACATCTTTCGAACATCCAGTTTTCATGTTGTTCTCAGGTTGAAGATTGAAGTGTGCTTCATATCTTGCTCCTTGGTTAGGTCTGTTACGTCCCATGGATTGCAAATAGAGGTTTACCAGATGTCTTGGGGTGCGTCATTTTTTGGTGGTGTGCTTATAGCAACCACATTTCTCACAAAGATTAGTTTTGTCAAACTTATTCTTTGTTATGTCCTTCCCCTTTTCTGAATAATGTGGCTTGTTCTTATTGTTGTTGTTGCGATTGCATTGACCCTTAAAGTTCTTAGTTTTACCTTTACATGAACCATTGAACTTATTGGTTTTCTGAAAATTTGCATGTACCTCTGGAAGAGGGGCAGCCCCAACCGGGTGTTGCTGACTATTCTTCAAAATAAGTTCATCATGTTTCTCAACCTGGAGAAGTACATGTATAAGTTTAGAATAAACTTGATAATTTCTGGCACGATATTGTTGCTGTAGGATCCTATCAGCAGGGAGCATCGTTGATAGAGTCTTTTCTATCTTCTCCACTTATGAAGGTTCCTTTTTGCAAAAACGCAACTTTGAACAAATCTTATGAACTTCATGATTATAAGCTCCAATGGATTTAAAATCATGAAGTCTTAAGTGAGTCCATTCATGACTAGCTTCAGGAAGTATAACAGCCTTCTGTTGTTCATATCTAGTGTTAAGTGATTACCACATATTGCTTGGAGATTCCTCCATCAAGTATTCAGATTTTAAATCTGGCTGAATATGGTGCCTTATGATGTATAATGCACCATATTTTTGTTGCTCAGTTAATTGTGCAACTGCGGCTTGAGGAGGATCCTCAGGTGGTATGAGTGCACCTACAATGTCATGGGATGAAATACTTATCTTAACATCCATAACCCATGTAGGGTAGTTATGTCCGTCGAGCGCAATCTCTTCAAATTCTTTGGCGGTCATTTTATCCTACATGAATGGGAACCAGATATTTGATTAATTTACTTGTATGTAAATCAAAATCATCATGGTTATGTTGTAATAAAATTTGCAAAAATTTGTGAACTCAAGTGAAAACTTGAGTTTTAGTGTAAACCTCAAATCATCTATCATAACACTTTGTAGATAATCACCCTTTTCATGGAGTACATCTCTCAGCACTAAGAAGCATAGTATGACCTATGTTAGTAGATGCCTTTGGCCTTAGTACCTTATGTTATGATTTGATTTAAATATATGGGAGAGCATATTGAAGGTAGTCATAATGTTAATTTTGACAAAACATAGACCTCACAATAAATTGTGGATAATATGCACATTATGCAGGAGATGCCACATTACCTTGTGATCCTATATATAAATTTGAGGTAGTCACTCTTAATTTTGCATATTAATTCTATTCAATTTAAGTCAATTTGGTGCCTATTAGGCACATTTTAGACTTTATCGATGGTGAATTAATATTTAATTTTGCAAGAAAAATGAATCTCCATTGCAAAATTAATATTATTGTACCATTTATCTATGTTATAGGGATTGCAAGGTGAAAACACATTGAACATATAATCACTTATAGACACAATATGGTCTAAAGCATCTATATGCAATATAATTGGATACTATATGTTATTATATAGAAAAAATGTCTAAAACATGACAAGTACTTTATGTTACTAGTAGCTAGACTGAAAGCATGAAATCTGAACGAGCAAAGGACTTTCTAGTACACTGTAATGATCCTTGGTGCTAATAGATAATCAGTCCGTAAAAAGATCAATTCACTGAGAGGCCAACTCGATTCAGCTCGTAAGGCTTCACTACTATCGGGTTCCTCACTGGAGATTCGCGAGATTGAAAAAAAGCTCCACACTATGTATGAGCAGGAGGAGGTTATGTATAGGCAAAGGTCCAGGGTGGAGTGGCTTAAGTCCGGTGACCGCAACACAAAGTTCTTCCAAAGTAGGGCGACCCACAGGAAAAGGAAGAATACGGTCAGGGGTTTGCGCCGTTAGAATGGGACTCTTTGTAATACTGATGAGGGCATGAAAGATATGGCATAGGCCTTTTATCAGTCTCTTTTTGCCTCGGATGGATCAACTGACATAGAAAATATCTTACAGCTAATCAATGTTTTCGTGACGGAAGATATGAACAAAAATCTAATGGCCATGGTCTCAGATAAAGAGATTAAAGAAGCCCTGTTCCAGATGGGCCCAACTAAAGCCCTGGGCCCGGATGGGTTGACGGCCTTGTTCTACCAGCGCCACTGGGCCCTGGTGGGAGGGGAAGTTTGTCGGGCCATGTGTGATTTTTTGGCAGGAGATGATTGCCTCGCAGATTTCAACGACACCATCTTGGTGCTCATTCCGAAAGTGAACTCATCGGAGTCACTTTCCCAGTTCCATCCAATTAGCCTTTGCAATGTTCTTTATAAGATTGCGGCCAAGGTCTTGTCTAATAGATTAAAGAAAATTCTGCCTATCCTCATTTCGGAGGAGCAAAGCGCGTTTGTCCCGGGACGGCTGATTACGGACAATGTTCTTATAGCGTATGAGTGCGTGGATGCTATAAGGAAGAGGAAGAGGAAGAAACCCCTTTGTGCTGTCAAACTAGACATGATGAAGGCCTACGACCGCGTGGAGTGGATATTTCTTGAGTCTATGATGAGGAAGGTGGGGTTCTCGGAGAGATGGATTGCCATGATTATGAGATGTGTCTCTTCGGCCCGCTTCTCGGTGAAGCTAAATGGTGGCAGGTCTGATTCTTTCGCACCATCTAGAGGGTTGCGACAGGGAGATCCTCTCTCTCCGTATCTTTTCCTGATTTATGTCGAGGGGTTATCGGCTCTTCTCAAACAGGCGCAGGAGGACAGAGAGCTCGCGGGGGTGTCACTTGGGACAGCAGGACCAACTATCACCCACCTCTTGTTCGCGGACGACAGCGTGGTCTTCCTGGATGCGAGCCAGGCTAGCATGATAGCTCTAAAATTAGTGCTCGAGAAGTATGAAACTAGCTCGGGTCAAAGAGTAAACCTTCAGAAATCGTCTGTGTTCTTTGGGAAGGGGTGTGAAGAGAGGAAGAGAATTGAGCTTAAATCTGTGATTGGTATTCAATGTGAGGCCCTTTCAGAGAAGTACCTCGGCCTACCAATAGTGGTAGGACGAGCTAAAGATGGTACTTTCAAAAATCTCCGAGAAAGAGCGGCTGGCAAAGTGGGCGGTTGGAAGGGACAGGGGATGGCAAAGGCAGCGAGAGAAGTCTTAGTAAAATCTGTCCTACAGTCTGTAGCAACCTTTCCTATGGGTTGCTTTAGACTGACTAAAAAGATGTGCGGCAAGCAGACTTCGATTTCCTCGAACTTCTGGTGGGGCTCGGCTGATGGCAAGAAAAAGGTCCATTGGATTAGCTGGGAAAGAATGTGTGAGCCAAAAGGCAGAGGAGGTATGGGGTTTAAGGATTACTCTGATTTTAACCAAGCTTTGCTAGCAAAGCAAGGCTGGAGGCTTCTGACAAACCCGGAATCGCTGTGTGCAAAGGTACTCAAATCGAGGTATTTTAGATCATGTGATTTCCTTGAAGCAAGATGTCTGAATAATGCCTCGTTTACTTGGCGGAGCATCATATATGTAAGGGAGCTTCTTAAAGCGGGTCTTATCTGGAGAATAGGAGATGGGTTCAATATATCGGTTTGGAAGGATAACTGGATACCACGGTCAGGGTCTCAACGTCCACTGGGGCGACGAGAAGGCTCAGATGTAAACGTCGAACGAGTCAGTGATCTTATGATTTCGGGTGGTGGGGCTTGGAATGTTGATAAGCTTCGTGAGGTTTTCATTGATGCAGATACTCAGGACATTGCTCAAATTCCTGTTGAAAGGGCCGGAACAGCGGATTATCTTGCTTGGAATTTCACAAAAAAAAGGGATTTTCAGTGTCAAATCTGCATACCACTTGAAAACTCAGCTTAAATGCCAGGCTTTAGGTTGTGCGGGGTCATCGGTGAGCTGCGATCAGCATAAGGGCTGGCTCGATCTCTGGTCAGCTAGCGTCCCACACAAGGTTTGTATCCACACTTGGCGTCTAATCAAGAACGGCCTAGCTGTGGGACAGGAGCTTCAGAGGAGGAATATTAAGGAGGGGATTCGATGTATAGCTTGTAACAGAGATGAGACACTTCTACACCAACTCTGGAGGTGTCCTCATGCCATGTCAACCTGGGACTGCCTTAGAGAGGAAACATGCCTCACTCTGGCTGCTCCATCAATTGACGTCCACTCCTCTCGCGAATTAGAGTGGTGGGTGCTGGATTGGATTGGAAAGCTGAATGATAATGAGTTGGCGATTGGTCTGATGGGGCTCTACCACTTGTGGCTGGCTAGGAACGATGCTCGAGATGCTGGGAAGATTGAGGATCCCAAGTACCTTGCCAAGAAAATTCACTACCTGGTGGAAGAATGGGTAATAGTGCAAACACCAAATGCTACTCCCCCAGACACAGAAAAGGGGCGCTGGCTCCCTCCTTCTCAGGGCTGGGTAAAGGCGAATGCGGATGGCGCTTTCTTGCAGGCTCAAAGTCAAGGCAGAGGTGGCGCGATTCTGCGAGACCACGACAGCAGCTTCATCGCTGGAGCATGTTGTTTTTCCCCCTCGGTAGCTGACCCAGACCGAACGGAGTTACTGGCATGCCGGGGAGCGCTGGAATTGGCGAAGGAGATGCAAATTGGCAAGGTAATTCTGGAGACGGATAGCCTAGCAGTCAAGGTGAAGTTGGAAGCAAAGGAACTGGACAGATCTGCGCATGGGCTTCTGATAGAAGACATCAAGAGAAGGTTGGGTGATTTTGCTGATCACTCGGTCTGCATGTGCGTCGTACTAGGAACGATGTAGCTCATAAGTTAGCAAAATTAGGTTGTGGAAATAAATTATATAAAACTTGGCTGGGTTCCCCGCCAGATCTCTGTGTAAGTTCGTTGGCATCCGATTGTGCCAGAGTTTGAATAAAAATCCACAACTGATTGGTCTCAAAAAAAATGAAGTACAAGGACTACACCAAAAATATCCGAAGGGATAAGGTTATCCACGTCTCCCTTTCTCCCGTAAGTTCCAATGGAGAGCTTCTTTTTCCCCAAATTGAAACGGACGGGAGCAACGAGGCTGGCCGAGGGCCCTCGCCATTCTGTGTGATGGTGTCGTGGAGCGCCTTCCGGCCACCACCGTGAAGCGCCTTGATGGCCGCCGTCGTTCCAAGGTCGAGGATCTCGCCGGGGCTGATGGCCGGTGCTTTGCACGCTAGGCGCCTGCTCCGTCGGGAGCAGCGACATCGGGCCAGGGACGACTCCACGCACGATGGGCGCTGGTTCCATCGGATGCTACGACATCGGGGCCAAGGGCGCTGCTCGCGCTAGGCATCGCCTCCGCCGCTCCCTGAGCCTCGGCAACCTGCGCCGACGAGCGGTCGGAGACGTTGCCTTCCGGGAAGAGTTGCTTCTCACGCTGAAGGTGGTCAATACCACTAGAAATCGCCATAGGAGACCTCGTCGCGGAATCACATGGGGGGGCCGTGGACGCGGGCGTTGCCGGCCGAGGACCGTCGGCGATTCCGGTCAGTTGTAGTGCAGGCGGCGTCGCCAATTGCTAGTTGTACAGAAGAAATTGATGTTATTCTTCTGTTCTTACCTTTCCTCGGTTTTTCTTTTCCTGTGATTGCTCTCGTAGAGGTTACGCATGACTGATAACGTGTTAGAACTCAGAGTATTTAGAGTGAAAACTTGTGACAGGGTTGGTGCCTGTTGGAGACATCCTTACAAAGCAGTCACGTCCGTTCATAATGTCGGTAACTAGGAAAGGTGCCTGTACGAGGCACCTGTTGATCTAAGAGGTGCTTGTTCCTAGCGAACAGGTACATATAAAGAAAGGACATCCGTACGGATAGACAGACAGGTCGCGTACAATGCTTTGGGCATATAGAAACTGCCTAGAGCAGTTGTAGTTTATTCCTAACAGCCCTAACAGGTTTAAGATCAGATGGTTGTTCCCGTGATATATATGCCGCGTAGCCAACAGTACTAGAGAGAGCATAATGAGTAGGCCTGATCTTGGTATCGTGAAGTTTTCTTATGTATAAGCATTTGGAAACGCTTTCCTATTCATGGCTAGCACATTCTGAATAATCCGTGACATGCTCCACAGTTGCCCTATGGTGACATGCCTCCGTTTCAAACAAAAAAAGTAGCCATCTGAAACACTTTGACGCGTCTAAAGGGAAACAATATCATCAAAAAATACCCGAAATCAATAAGCAAAGTCATATAGCTTTGCTCACATCAGTGCTCTTATTTTACTCACATCAGAGTAGAAGTTCACTGTGATACAGTTCCCCTGGCGCTCGCTTGCATTGACGCACAGATAAATGCATTTTGCAAATGTTACTTGCCTTACAATATTTTCGGAAAGCGAGGTTGATGTTACTTGTAGAAAGCTCAGTAACGATGTTGAGGGGAGATACCCCAGAAGGATCAACATATGAGCTCATCCCAGAATCAAAGAAAGGGGAGGGGGCAAAACTCAGTACTCACTCCATCCAGAAAAGGGATGCCGCGTATTTGTCTAGATTTACATGTATGTAGACATGTTTTAGTGTACATAGATACATGCGAGACATCCCATTTCGGACGAAATGTGAGTACAACCCAGAAAGACAGGCATAAACAGGAGAAAATTTTGACCAGGATAACGCTAGCACAAACTGGATTACTACTATTTCAATTTTGAGATATGATTCATGTTCCATGTGTATACTTGTTCTTCCAACACACACACACACGCAAGCCACACTTTCATGATCTAGTTGCACAAAGCACACCTACTAGAGTTCCACTTTAAGTTAAAAACCAAGCTTCCACAAACTTATTCGCGGATAAAAGCATCCTAAGCAGCATCTAATCCCCATTCTCCTCTTCTATCAACAGAAGTCAGTATGACAGGTTAGACACTACCTAGTCAACTCCCATTGTCTTATGAGCAAAGTCATCATATATGTACCACGGGGGAGGCGCGGCAAGGCCCGGGCGACCGCGACTAGTAGCCTCCCCTAGTTATAGCACCGGGCCTCTTTGCCCACGCTCGGGATGGGGCGTCGTTATTATTCACGACGCCCACGCAAAGTACGGGCATATGGCCCGCCTTGCCATGGTCCAGTTACCGCATCCGTAGAAATACCTTCCCTGCATGGGACCCGGTTTGCGTACAATGTTCCACCTGCTCAGCACTCCACAGTAGCAGTACATAGGCCTGTCCTTTACTGTGGTGTTGCCGCCAGCATATGGATTATTATTAACCTGGACACGAGGTCCCAATATCTCCTTTGCCTTGTGCTGCAATAGGATGGTGGGATCTGGAGAACGGTCAGGGGACGGCTGGCACGTTATTGACTGTGGTGCAGGTTGCCATACAAGCGAGTTGGTGATGGAGAACTTGAAGCCCCGGTGCATCAGTAGCGCAAGGAGGCGAGCAGTATTGCGCGCATCGTCAAGCCCACAGTGGGCACGACCCTCCCATGTGAGGCCAGCTAACTGAACCGCATCCTTCAAGTTGCACCTCACACCCCCATACATTTCCTGGAAAGGGACCTTCAAGTTGATCCACCTGATAAAATTTGCGCACATTAGTGCTGTCTTCTTGTCTCAAAATACACAACATTGCACCTTGACCTCAAATGGCTCAAGCAAAATAATGAGAAAAAGCTATCAAGCGAAGTAGCTATTATCATGTGTAGAAATTTATTCAAGGATTATAACTTTATCATCATGCATGAGAAATCATGTCCCCAATAAAATCAGCTGCATATGGAAAAAAGAAAACTCAGTGACCTATTTAATCACCTTTAGCATGAAAAATACAAGCAATACACTATATGAAAACTGAGTGTATATTCAAAATTTTCAACAAACTTTCTGAGTAACATATATCTATATCTATAAGTTGAGGTTTAAAGACCTATATGGAACATAATGGATATGGAAAGGAAAATCTAGGAGTACTACATCATTCCATGCAAGTCCTAAAATTTTATACAGTCGTGATGCAGGACTTTGATTTCATGATGCAGGACTTTGATTGAATCTCCAAACAAATGCCATAATTATTTCACTTCATCTCATAAAAGCTAATGTTCTTTTTGACTTGGAGTAGTTTTTTTTTTAAGAACAAAAAGAGCAGGGACAGTAGGCAGCTAAAAACTCCTAAAAGCTATGAATAATTGTTTCAAAAGAGAGTAACAGGAGCCAAGATTATTGGTTCAACAGACTTGGTGCTACTGCTAAGCTGTAAGCACCTCTAAGTAAATTTAGAATTGGCCCTCCTGTGGTACATAGTACAGTAATGGTGTTGGGTTGGGGGTGAGGATTAGCATCCATCCAAGTGTTTTGCATGGCCAAATAATACCATGCTATCCAGGACAGTTGTATGACTGAAGAGGATATTCGCCCTAAATGTTGAACTATGAGATACCATGAAAACTACCAAACCAGCCCATAAATATTTGCTAATAGCATATGATTACATATGATGAAATTTTATTACGCGTCTTAATCTTTGTGCCAGTCAAGCAGGTCTATCGTACAAAAGCTACTAGACTTGCTTTATCATAGCCAACTGTTGTAATAAAATTGCAAAGACATATAACAGTTTAAACAACGAAGAAATAAATAATAAATAATAAATAATTGCACCATCCTATAGTTTTTTAAAAGCATATATTTTGACCTGGCACAAAGATTTAAGAAATATCAAAGGTTGAGAAAATCACCAAGGAATAATGTCCACCACTAAGGCTTTGTGATGATGAGGTTTTCTAATACACGTGTGGTCACTAGTGATGCATATATGGTTGGGGAAGAAAATAATATACTTCCTCATGTTCGGTTTAGAGGTCCTGCGCTTATCCCTAAATTGCCAATTTTATTAATATAATATGGATTGAATAACACAGTAATTATAGCATTTCAAAAAAATAACTTCTAAAATTTCTAATGATATTATTACGTTGGTCAAACTGACGATCTCGGAATACATGCAGGACCTATAAACCGAACCGGAGGGAGTGTAGTCATACAAAAGTAAAAAGAGAGAATAACATTAAGTGTGCATTCATGATGCCAACATGATTGCAAAAAAACAGGTCAAACATGATCGCAAAAAATAGGTCACTAAAATCATCTGAGCGAGCATTACTAAAGCTACAGCCATGTAAATATGAGATATATTTTACCTGTTGAAATAAGGGGGCTTCCTGATTCTCTTGAGCCTGCACTCTGATTCAAGCATCACACGGCAATCCCAGTTAGACCAGGTGACAACAGCAAAGTTCTTGTGCTTAATTCCTTTGTCCTCTAACCATTTATCATGCATGAGCAAAGCTTCACTTAGCGGTACACCTCTGTCCACCTGAACATACACAGACAAAAACTGTATTACTGACCAAACACACAAGTCACACTTTTGGAACACCTTCTCTTTAACATAGGAAAAATATAACTTCGTTAAAGTGGTAATTTTTCTTATGTTGCACGATTGAATATTGTACATCATAAATCTACTTTAGAACTTTAAAACGTTGGCTACTGATAACACCTCAAATATGTTGATTGAATACATAGAAATCATATCAGATTTGTTTCAGAAATAAATACTTACATAGAGATATACAAAATTACGAATTTATTGGTCAACGTTGTGTTCTTGGATTGTGTCAATGTCCAGAATGACATGTTTTTGTGAACAGGAGCGGGTACACAAATAACAGGTCTAAAATAATAAAAACATATAAAGTTCACTTTCGTGACGTACAGATTTATTTAACAAATGTTGACTTTCAACAACCGCACACTAACCCTTGCATTAGAATCCACCATAAAAAAATAGACAGAAATTTTAACAGCTCATCAATTTAAAAGGTCAAACATGGACATTATCTGCTTACCTTGGATTATGCTTGCTAAGAAAGCTAGTGTGATTTAATGTTGCTAAGTTTCTCTTGCAGAAGCGGAAGTACACTTCTATACAGCCCATTTATCAATGTCTAGTCAAATAATGGCCATGTCTCGTCGTGAACATGCATGCCAAGTGCGTTGCCGTTTTCGCAACATTCCCATCAATGGTGGATATAGAAACAGAACGTCTAAGAAGTCCTTGGAAATTTTTATCATCTCATATTGTTGGAAGGATCTACAGAAAAAAAAAAGCTGAAATCTCATGGTTCTATGGGTGGATCATGGAAGCTGTTTGCTCAAACAGTCAAACGACAGCATTCACCATCACTTGGAATCCACCATAAAAATGTCCCGTCAGAAATCAGCTTCTACATCCTACTTTTCAGTAACAAACATCATGCCTTCTTTTGCTTTTTCTTTTGCAAGGAGACACCATATCTTCAGGAGGTTCATAATAGCAAATGCCATCTACATAAGGTCAAACAAAGGTCAAAAGGTCTGCAGAACCCATAGTGCCTTCATGATACTAGAAGTCGTCCGCATTGGCTGTGCACATGACCCGTTGCTCTCGTATGAAGCTCCCCAGAGCATGATTACTAAGGTGATTAACATATTGCTTAAGAGTAGCAACAGTCTAGGTGTGCTACTTTTTTTGTCTAATTTGTGATAGTTTTTTCAAGCGAACACTGTCATGAATTACGCATACCGCCATGAATACTAAGTTGATTAACCCTTTCCTAAGAGAGTAGTTTGGGCCTCGGTGTGGTAAATTTCGCTTGTCGAGTTTGGGATAGTTTTCCAGGAGAATCAATGTTATGATGCATACCCCTCCTCCCACCAACACAGACACGTACAAAACCCCGAATCACCAAACAGATATTTTTTTCAGCTTCACCGTGTAGGTTGTAAAATCCAGTGCTTATCAAGTAGAGATAAGCTCCGAAGGTGATCCACAATTCTACCTCCTACCGGAAGTAGGGCCATTAAACAACGGGAATCTGTTGTTAACCAGGCTGGGAACAGTACACCACAACTTAAATATATCAGTGTGGTGTCTATAAAAAGAAGTAGGCCTATTAAACAATAGGTGTCTGCAAAACTAGGCAGTAATGTTACATTTCATATTATATTGCCACAAATCTACAACATGTCCACCTAAAATTGCATCATCCAATAAATCAGCTTCTGAAGGTCACATACACTGCCATTTGACACCCTCAAATTAACTGAAGAACTACATGAATCAAAATACAACATACTAGTTCAAGTGCTTATTTGGTTTACACCTTCATGCATCGCTAACCGGGTCTTCTCTGATCCCAGGCCAAAGAAATCAAGCACCTAGGTATCAATTGCAGTAGCCTTAATGGTTAACCCCACATGATTATAATGCATAGAAAGAAGACAATGCTGACAAAGGAGAGATGATCCAGGTCCGCAACAGCTTTGTCAAAGCTCTGGCCCTGGCCCCGGTGTGTTGCCGTGGCATCCAGCTTTGGCCACCACAGTTTTAAATTTATGTAGCCACCACATCCAAGGCTTAATGCTCCACTGAGAGGCCCATGGATCTTTCCATCCAGCGGCAACCAGAATGATACTGGGGTTCAGATTTGTATTGTTTGGAGACTTGGGTTTCTGTGTTTCCTAACAATTGGGCCAGTATTGGTAGAGAAAGCTTCCATTTTCTTTCCTTCCCAATACAATGTGCCCCCTTCGTCCGAGTATTATTAAGCATAGCCAGTTTATAAATAACAAATCATATATAAATTTAACATGCTCAGGTCGACAGCGAAACCACTAACTCGTAGGGCTGGCTTGCCGAGGACAAAAAAAATCGCAAGCTACCTGCTGACACCAATTTAGCCCAGGCGAACACACTAGCTCATAGGCTGGCTTTGTCCAGGCAAAAAAAAAAACTACCTGCTGACAACAATTTATCCTAGGCAGGGTATTCAGTTCCCCTAGACTACCTTCCCATGACTAGAACACAGAGAAATGATTTCGGCAACATGCGGTAATAACTACAAGATACCAAATCAGAGAGATGTTAAAGTATATTTTTTAGCAATATGCGCACCTTCATGTTGATACAGGAATTTGGAAGTTGCCACAAATTGAACCTGACCTTCCATCTATACTTTACATGATCATACTACATAGGTGATTACTTATTAAGCCATGGTATTAATTCAAGTAATCATGTGAAAACTTTACTACTAATAATATTAATGGACTATTTTTATCAAATATAAAAATATTCAAAATCTAGAATATGCACCAACCTGAATCTGTCGTATACCAGTAAGCTCCTTGCAGAAGTCGGTCAAACTTTGATGGTATGCTGGCCGAACGTATGTTTGAAAGGAGGCTTCCAATCGTCCCGTTGCACTGTTAACCAAGACAGATGGAAACTCAATGATCTCTTGTGGCTGTGGATTGTTCTCCTTGTCACAGGTTGCTTCAAAGTCAATAACCACAAAATATTGGAATTCCTGAAGTTGTGCATCATGATGGTAACCTTGAGAGACCATCTTGAATGGGAACTGAACTCTTTTCTCAATGGGAAAACTGGGGTCCCTATTTATCTGATAAAACTGGTTTTCAAACCCGTAAGGTTGTGGCTGCCGCAGCATTTGGTAATCAGAATAAATATGTGGCCAGGCATGAAACTCCTGGCGGTAGAAGGGTCTTCCAAATCCTTGATTTGGGAGAGGAGATGCCTCCCAGACTTTATCTACCGCAATACTATCATTCTTCTTTTCGTCATTCTCAAGAAACCCTTCAATGCTACCTCTGTGATCTTGAGGGTTATAGTGAGAAATTATTGGCTTGAGGCACCCTGGAGGTGCCTCATTATTGACTTGCATTTCCTCTGCATTGATGAAGTAGATAAGCATATGATAGAATGGACATTGCAAAGTAAATTGTATGTTACATGATCATGGACATTTTATTTTAGGAACCAGAAGGATAACAGCAACAATATATTTCTTATAAACAGCTAAATGGCTGAAATCGTTAGGACACTAAGGTTGTGATAGCAAAAGGCAGCATCCCAAAACTTATTCAACGTGTCATCATAATCCAGCTTAGCTCAAACCCTTCAATAATTCAAATGCAGAACACTATTAACTCTGCCTTCAATAAGTCGTTAGGAGCACATTTTCTTCAATTTAGTAGACCTCCATTTGTTGGGGAAGGAGAACTAGGTAACACTTGCTAGCACATGATGTTAGCCAAGGACAGGTTTCAGTGGTCTGAACAGAACATGAACGCTGACAGAGATCACCGGAACCAAAAAAGCACCACCCTTTTTTAGCATAGCAAAAAGAAAGAAAAAAACACAGTAGCATGTAGCAGTGACCAGCAAACACCCTACTGTGGATGTGACTAACCTACATGCAGATTACACAGAATTGCAGGAGGAATGCAACGGGTTACACAGAATTGTACAGTAGGAGGAATGCAAAGGGGACACCAATCCAACCTCGGGCACTGAAATCCTCCAAAGGAGAGAGCTTTATCTTGCTGCCTCACCACTACTAAAAATTCCCCCGAAAACCTCCTAAAAATCGCGCTTTGCCCCCGCCGCCACTCTACGGTTCAGCCACTAGAGAAAGAGGGGAGAGATCAAGATCTAGATGGAAGAGAAGATCTGACCTGCGCGTTCGTGATCAATCATGGCCGTGGGCGTTCCCGCGGCGCTGCACCATCCGGATCAGAACTCCCCCCGCGTCACACGACCTGATCGATCCCCCCACGAAGGAAAAAACGGGGAAAAAAACAGCAGATCAGCGCGTGCGAGGACGAGATCGAGCGACAGAGAGAAGAGAGACAAGACGGGAATCCGCTTTTTCTCGGCGCGCGCAGGTACGTACATGTGACAGCGAGAACCGGAGCTGGAGGGAAGAACAGAGCGGCCACCAGGCGACGACCCCCTCTCCTCTCTTCGCTTCCCCGCTTCCTCCCCCCTATACCCTTCTCCTCGGCCTATCCCAGCGACGGACGAGGATCGGGTGCAACCGCCGGACAGCGCGCACGAGTCAGGAATCCAATGGGGTCACGACACGCGTGGTTTTGGGGGGGTCGCTTTCGCGGCTCCGGACGGTGGTGGGCCCGGGACGACCGTGTCTCGCAGGGAAAAAGCCTGGGACGGAGTATCAGTGTCACCTTCGTCCAAATCCGTGTTGAGATCATGAATCTAGCTAGACTCTATCGGTGATTGAAATTACTCCTAGACCAGAGTTTGTCTGGGTTTTCAAATGGCTAGATTTAGTGGTGCGGCCTGGCACACAATCCCATTAAACTGTCAAACACCTAAAAATCTATATCTATACCTAATATAATATAATATATATATATATTATATATGGAAAAATCCATCTTACACCCGGGAGTAACTACCCCTCCCAAGCACGATTGATTACACTCCCCATTGCCTTTTCTTGCTGATTTTCCAGATTTTCTAATCATTCTCGTGTAGTACTAACGGGCGTGAACATACTTCCCCGTTTATGAGTTTGTTGGGGCTAACAAATTTTCGAAATTTAAACCAACAGTGTTCTTATCTTATCTAACAAACTAGTATTCCTTTGCCTAATAAAGATGTGATTATCCTAGGAACCAACAAACGCCATGAGTCTTTCTATTTTCCATGAGATCTGATCGCTAGCTCAATCATCCACAACAAGCCAACGAGAAACCAAAGCTCCAAGGTGTGAGACGAGCTAACGCAATATTTTTGGCAGCATCTACCTAACAAAATTAATGGTTCTGAAATCTAAAGATACATGCATCGCATTAACGCATAGTACAGCTGTCACTGGTGTCGTATATGCTGGCATGGTCAAGATAGCAAGTGGCCGTAAATCATCTGATGGAGGCAGCAGTCTGCCTTCACGAGAGCTCTTCATGTCTAGAATACCTACCTTTTTAAATAAAATATCACATACTTCAAGCTGACATACCCATATACTCCAAGCTATTTCACACTAATTAACCAGAACACCTACCTTTTTAAATAAAATATCATATACTCCAAGCTGACATACCGCATACTCCAAGCTATTTCACACTATTAACCAGAATACCTACCTTTTAAAATAAAATACCACATACTCCTAGCTGACATACCCACATACTAAGTATAAAAAATGTACTTCTGTAAAAAATGCTTTCGTAAGTTTAAAACTCTCTAAGATACACGCATACTATATCCGTAAATAAAAGACTTGAATTGGTCTAAATTTGCATATAGTTGGCCGATATTTTTCTGCAGTGCTACATACAAATCCGAGTTACTTAATCTTGAGGATTCCAAATTTAAAGATAATACAAATACGACAAGATCTAGTCAGAAAAATCACAAAGATTAAATCAACGACGATTCTATTACTTTCAATACTGTCAAATTACATTGACTAGAAAACAAATTGGATATGAAAAAGAAATGTAGATTTTGAACCGGGGCTTATCAATTCGCCCATAATAAAAATCCCAAATCCTAGCTTAATCAAACAATATAATGCCTGTCTTGATTTTCTTCTATCTGGTGCCCCGACCACATGTTGTGCTGTTGTGGCCTGGACGCTCGCATGTGGTGCAATCCTTCAATCTCATCCCATCAGCAGTAACATGTACTCTTCCATCGACCCCACGATGAATCGCCGTAATTATTTGGCCATGCAGCACTACTGTCAAAGCCAGATCATCTCGTTGATCCTATTGACATCCATCATTTTTTGTAGTGCCTGTAAAGAAAAAACTACTAGTAAGAGATTGAAAATAGAACCCACGATCCACTACTAGTACTTTCAGATGGATACTGCCAGATCAATACGTCCAGAGTATCTAGTAGTTACTCGATGTTTGTATTCCTTGTCTTGGCCGGCTTCTCCAATCCATCACTTCTCACCATACTACTAGATTAGAACTTTTAGGATGTTGCTTCTAGTATGAAGCAGGAAGTATGGGTGCGGTATATATAGAGGGAGGAGACCGAGATCGACCATGAGAATTGGAACGTACCATCCTTCCTAAAAATCAACTCTTGGGTTTATCTAAAAAAAGACTTTTTTCTAGGCAATAAATATCCAGAACGTGGCTTAGCGGGTCAGGAGACTTAATCGCACGTCCTCAATCCAGATCACTGCTATGGGGGACAAGTGGAGAGCAAAAACACTAGGGAGTAACTACCCCTAGGAGTAATATAAATATGTCCTATTATATATTATATATATTATATTATATATATATCTATACCTAATACCTATACCTAATACCTAATACCTAATACCTATACCTATACCTAATACCTATACATATACCTAATAATAATAAAGGACGGATTGTTTCTTTCGGTCCAACTCTTTTTTAGACCGTTCTACCCTCTCATCGGAGGGCATATTACCCACCACTGCCATCGGTAAGTCATCTACCACTTGGTTTTTTTGGGCTTCGTCGCGAGATATGCATCCCTACGGGCGTATTCCCCTGCCCTGCCGCCGGTACACAAATGCAAGCAACCCTCGATAAGTTCTAATTTGCCATTGCGGCACCGAAGAATAATAAATTAAGCAGGTCGTCACCGAAGAAAAAGGCAGTCTGTTTTTCTATACCTAATAATAAAGGATGGATTGTTTCTTCCGGTCCAACTCTTTTTTAGACCGTTCTACCCTCTCATCGGAGGGCATATTACCCACCACTGCCATCGGTAAGTCATCTACCACTTGGTTTTTTTGGGCTTCGTCGCGAGATATGCATCCCTGCGGGCGTATTCCCCTGCCCTGCCGCCGGTACACAAATGCAAGCAACCCTCGATAAGTTCTAATCTGCCATTGCGGCATCGAAGAATAATAAATTAAGCAGGTCGTCACCGAAGAAAAAGGTAGTCTGCTTTCCAGGAGAAGACACAGCCATACAGAACTCAGAAACAGCCACTGCTTAAACTGAATATTAATCTGTCAATCAGTTGGCCGTGGCCCTCTGGTTTGAGTAAAGAGCCATGCGATCAGCCGCCAATATGTGAAAGATTACCCAGAAAAGGTTCATGCGTGTGCACAGTGCACTATCATTAAACAAAACACGCCATTACACCAAAGATTGCGAACCTAGATTAACTAGATATTTTCATTAAAATGTTAGGCCCCAATTGAGGTGAAAGCCTCACGTTTAGTCCCATAGTACTCTGAGTCTCGGAGTAGGGGCCGTCGGGGCCGCTGGGACCTAAGGCCATCGAGGACCTAGCGGTGGCGTCAAGTAGCAGCAGAGAGGGGCTCGCGTGGCGACCGGAGACCGATGAGAGGTGCAGCGGCAATGGAAGAGCAGCAGCAGAGAGGGGCGCGCGCGGCGACCGGAGACCGAGGCGAGATGCAGCGGCGATGGAAGAGCAAGGCGGCGGGGATGGGGATCTCGTGCTTGCGGCGCGGATCAAATGGGGGGAGGGGAGAGGTGGTGGCGCTCACAGGAGGACAGAGGGGCACATGGTCGGGAGCTCTCGATGCTCGCTCAGATGGGGATCGATGGGAGGTAGGCTAGCGGCGTGTGGGTGTGTTGCGTGCTCAGTAGTGTTAGATCTGGTGGTTAGGGTCACGATGGTCTAGCCGCTGTTTCTTTTTTCGGGGTTAGATTAGATCTGGTGGTTAGTACCACATCGTTTTTTTTCTCTGATCAGCGCCGCACTGTTGGGCTTCTCTTATGGGCCGCGGGCATATACGTTTTTCGCTTACACCGGTATTAACATAGACAAAACGCATGGATATATTTTATAATACCGCTACCGAATAGTCCCACCTTGCCCCTTTGTAAAGAGTTCTACCGGTTTATATGCGCTCGCAAATTGACAGGAATCAGTCCCTTCTCCTAAAATAAACAAGCACAACTAGTGGTAGAATGGCGAGAGAGGGCGGGGAGCACCCGAGACGAAGGGAGAGAGATGCCTGAGCTAGAGGAGGGAGCGAGGTGGCGACCGGCTGGACTGCAAGGCAACACAACGGACAAGAATTTGGAGCCAAAATGTGTGAATGCGCAAAAGAGGGATCAATGGGGGGATTCGAGGGATAAACGGCCTCCCCCAGAGGAGGACTGTGCGTGCGTAAGCAATATGGCACATGAAGACGTCCTAGGCACACCCTAGCTACGCACGCTCGTGAAGGAGAAGATAGACCAAAAACAAATAAGGCAAAAATGTGATGTCTATAATAAAATCAAAATAATTTCTGCTAATGTGTTTGTAAAATTGATTTTTTGGGGTAGCTAATGTGTAATTTGCTTTAAGTTTTCAACTATTTATTTTATGTCATTTCGTAAAGTGGACTTTGTTGCCATTTTGTCAATAGTTATTGCCAACTTGCCGCAATCAAGCCGTTGTCGACATTTTGGACGCAACTAGAAAGAAAACCGGATTCTTTCTGTTGAAACTTTTAAATTTAACTAAAAAATTGGATTTGAACAAAACATTAAAAAAGATAGGTTTCATATATACTTGTCCTTATATTGTGTCAGTATGAGAATATTTTTGTAAATTATTTATCCAAACCTATTAATCATTAACTTAGATTTTCTCAAGATTTTGGCCACTATTATGAATTATTCTACTATTCTGAAACCAATGAAAATAAGTAAGACATCAAAAAATAGTGGGTTTTATACTAATGGTTCCACTAGACTAAAGCAAGGGCCTTTCCACAAGGCTACAGGTGCGACAAACCCCTGCCGCAACGGTAGAAAATCTATAGGACAGTGTAGAGTCGTGGCCTCGCTCCTCCAATGATATTGTATTTCGATCTAAAATCTATAGGACACAGAAAATCTTATACTCTCAGGCCACAATGATTTGTCCATCTTACTTATCTTCTATACTCGCCACCTCGAGGGAGGCAAAAGACTTCGCCATTACCATATGGCTATTTTATCACTGATTCACATATACGGTTCGGTTGGTCGAATCGACCAGAAAAGGAGGAAGTGGGTAGCATTCCTCACCGTAGAGCGTCATGTGAACATGATAAACCTGGTATCTTCAACATGCAGCCGTGTTATCTACAAAAACTTATTTTGTACACCTGCACAACATAATTTTCCTCTCCCGTTGCAACGCACGAGCATTTATGCTAGTATATATATATATATAATAATAATAAAGGACGGATTGTTTCATCCGATTCAACATTTTTTTTGACCTTTTTACCCCTCTCAGTTCAGAGATATTACCCACCATGCTACTGGTGAGTTGTACCGATTGGTTGGGATAGCACGTACTCTTGAATTTTAATTTGAACGTTGATTCATGGAAGAGTCCAAGGCCAGAACAACTACAGTCGATTCGTTCCGATCGATGACATGGTGTGTGGCAACTCGCTATGCTTGGCGCAAGGAGCCGAACAGCGACCAGCACAAACAACAATGGAAGCATGCGGCGGAGGATCTTTCGACGGGATTCGAGGAGGCCAAGAACGATTACGATCAGAGGAGACGGCATCACGTTGTCAATCTAGAGGACAATCATCATGAATCGCACGTGTCCATCATTACAGAAGAGGAGATAATGGTTTGCAGAGAGCTCCTTGAGACATGCCGTCCGGCCGGCTAGCTAGACGTATCCGCTCCATAAAGGATAGATTGATTTATGGGGCAATTCATGAAGATATGCAAAAAATTGATAAGAGGCGTGGAGCAGATTCATGGTTAATACAGTCTACAACTACGCAACACGAGACGCCAAGCTACCAGTCGGGTAACTAATTTTTTTACTCCCTCTGTCCAGAAAAATTACTGACTTAGATTTTTCTAAATTCGAATGTATTTATATGCTAAAACGAGTCTAGATACATCTAAATCTTGACAAACTCAAGTAAGTTATTTTGGAACAGAGGGAGTATATCAATTGGCTTGAGCAGTTTTGTTAACAGATATCATTGTTGTGCATATCAAATAAAATATAATGACAAACTGAGCTGATATCTGAGTATATAATACTAATTAGATAGTATACATAATAATTTTTTGGTAGTATGTATGATTTTTTCACATAATTCCTTTTTACGTACAAATATATATGAAGGTATTTTGAATATACAGTGCAAACTATATGTCAACCTGTTATTTTTTCACGTAACTTTATTAAAAGTATTTTAGATATAGTATATGAACATATTTCAACTCATAAAATATTGTATATACTTTCGTATGGAGTATATGAACATGGGTATAACTATACCCAGGAGTAAGAAGGCTTTTTTCTATGAGGGCAGCGTACCAAGACAACGGCAGCGCTGCGTATCTACTGCGGGCTATTGGCAATGAGCATGAATCCTGTGTCTGCGACACGAACAAGCAGCAGGAGGAAACCAGTTGATCAATCTCGACCTACATGATAATCAATAATTAGTGGTCGTGTATCCAATTAGATTTCATTTTTGAGATTGTGATATATCTGCAGACATGAGTAGCGGTCAAATTAGATTGCTACTATCTAGCATCATAGGAGAGCAGGCTGAGGCCGGACAGATCCTGTCATTGTGACATGGGCCGGGCCGTACGGACGTCCAGGCACGGTGCAACTTGAACGGCCACAGTCTTAATGGTGCGTGTCAAGTTTAGTCCCACCTTACTTTATTAATCCGAGTCCTATCAGTTTATACATGGAGGTAATTTACTTTGAGTATCATCAAGCAGATCAACAAAACTGCAGCACCATTGTTTCGACCAAAATCCAATAACCAGGAAGAAATTATGCTTGATGATGAGCTATGCGTGGGTTAACGGGAGAGAGTTTGCCAAATTATAAAATGGACAGGGATTTGTAGGGTTGCAGGGATGAACAAAATTAAAAGCAGGGACGTGCCTGCTGCTCTGAATGGTGATTTTACAAAGGGAGATGTCATGCATATTATAAAAATTATTACCATGTGAATTTAGAAGAGAGATTTATATCTATTTTTGTTATCTGGCATCCAAATTAGTTGGACATGTAAAATGACCTGTCAAATGCATAGAAGTCGCCATTGCTGGACCATAGTCGCACATCCGTGTCTCGCCACCAACCCTTAGCAAAATGGGGTGAGGTGCGATGGCGCCGCATGGCTTTCCTAGTGCACGTGTACCAGGTCGCCTAACCGAAGCAGCGAGTAGTGAAGGCAGTGATGGCACATCTAATTGCCGTGACGCTATTTTTCGTTCCCGTTGCAACGCACGGGCAATTGTGCTAGTAGTTTAAATAGACAATGGGTTAGCAAAGCGACATGGAGAGAAACTATCGAGGTTGTATACATGAACTTGGCTCACATAAAAGAAGAGAGCTCACCTCTTATAGCAAGTAATTGAAGGAAGGTACAACGAGTATAAAAAAACATGAACAAATTTGTGTACCAAGCAATTAGGGATTAAATCTAGACACTTTGTTTGAGGTAAAAAAGGATACCTCTAGAATAATTCAGCTAGGCACATATGCTAATTAAAGCTAAACTCAGATAAGGTCACTTGAGGTTAATAGCAATTCTGAATCTTCAGATGGAAGCAGGGAGTCATCAGATATGTTTTCTTGGATTATATATCTTGCTAAGGTTCAGATTAGCAGCCACATAGGCCTAAAATTCTAGTTTTCTCTTCCCAGGACAAGTTCAGAAACTTGTCACTCATGTCTGTTCTACATGGTTCTCAAGAAACTTCATGTAATATGTGATGTTTTCTTCTTATAAACTTAGATTTTATATCTATGTTAATGCTCAAAACTTGCTTTATCAGCAGCGAAAGATAAATAACAAATATTGTTCTTGTGGAATAGCCGTAAAGGAAGCCACGTGTTAATCTAAGTTTTATTCATTTACAAAGAATGCATTTTAAACTTAAACAAATATGGAAACGATCTCAACTGATATATCTCGCTTTCTCTCTGTTTCTCTCAATATCATCGTTTACTTGTCAATTAATGCATATACGTTTTCTAAATATACACCGCAACAAAGTGTGGCCCTATTGCTAGTTTAGCTAGTACGGAGCAGTTCATTTCAGTTGGATGTTTTTGGCAGGCCAATGAATTCAGGGTGTTTTTCCAGCTGCCATGGATCATATCGACATAAATTAAGGTATCACCTTAGGTATATATGTTCAATCATGCCCTTGATGACTAAACGACTTCTTATATTGGAAAAAAATAAGCAATGCATCACGGGAAAATCTCAAGACGATATAGTGATGTTATCCTACTACAAAGATTAGGGCTAATGGAGTAGGATTATGAAAATATCTTTAAAAAAGAGAACTTATATAAATATAAGCAAATGAGATAGTAATGAGATCGTGGTATTTTGTTAGGATCCAAAGAACAGTCAAATGCTACTAGCAAAAAGTATCATATTGTAAGGAACCATCAGGTAATAAATGATTTTGTGTTCTTTTGGTTCATGTGTTTAACATCTATTCTGAGTTAATTCTATGGGTGTGAAAATTTAGATAACACTGAACAGTCCGAGCGACCAAAATATGTTTATATGAGCTAAAAGTGGAAATGAATGGTTGTACTGGTTTGATTACACAAAACTAAATTTGATATAAATAAGAAGGCTTCATTCTTTCTTGAAGACAACAACTTTTTTTTTGCTCTACACTCCCTTGAATAATATCCGCGCGGAACTATAAAAATATTTTGTTATCTGCCATTCACAAATTAATAGGTGTCAATAACTTCTTTCTGGGAACTACACCAACAACAGAGACAACTCATAAGAGTCTAGGTGTCAGTAACTTCTTTCTGGGAACTACACTTACGACAGAGCCAACTCATAAGTCCCTAGATAGTTTACTATGTTTGCAATATCTGATCACTGATAGGCTTCTTTGTCAATTGAGTTGGTTATGTTCAAGTTGCAACGGGTGCATGTTAGCAGGTAAATAAAAATGATCGGTTGATGATCCAGATTTGGGGAAGTGTAGTCCAATGTAAGGATGTGATGTAATGCACCTGATTTACTATTCTGGAGGTGTTCTTCTATCGTTGAATCTAAGAACAGAGTGACTATCATAAAAACACATGTACCGTGTGTCTAAAAATTCTGATCAAATAGCAAGCGTCAGTTGCACTTCATGGATGCCACAAGCACATTGTTGCACTCTCAAGTGGACAAGAGCGTTCTCGCTGTCAGATCGCTTAACTAGTATAGTAAGACAAAAATGTCACATAAGAATTTTTAGATTCCAATTGATGTTCTTATATTCCAAAAATGACAAGATTAGTTGGTGGCTTACCACCAAACCCATTCAATATCTACTTCCCAAATTCAAGTTCAGTTTCTTATTTTCAGTTAATCTACACACCGCCCATAGAACATTTTCTTATTTATGAACAACATGGGCTATGAAATAACTCATACCAAACATCTAATATGGTAGAATGCAAACCTGCAACTGGCAAAGTGTAACTACAATTTTGAATCCGGAGAAAGAAAATCAGGAGAAAACTGAAGGAAAGAGCCAAATAACCTCTACAGTCTACACTGCAATGTAATCAATTGTGTCGATGACTTGCTTCAAATTTATCTGATCTTAGACAAAAGTGCAGATCAATTTTCTTGACATGTAGCTGGGTTAGTATACAATCAACTTGTACCGACTATACACACTAATGCCCTGAACCAGTAATAGTAATTAGAATATATCCCAAAGATGTCACTTCATCTGATCTAGAGCGAGTATCTATAATAAATCTCAAAGCCTAAAGACCTACATATAACATGCACAAATAGAGACATTACATGTAGACGCTGAAGCCTTGTTGATCAGCCTTCGAACTACCTAACAGTTTAAATACTAAACACAGAAAATTCATTTCCTAAGAAAATAGATACCAACAACTCTCCATTATTACGAAGTAAACCAGATCCTGCTACGCTGAAACGGGAAGGCACGTAAATCTAAATTATGCACGAGCATCATCCGACAGAGAACACGTACTTACCTTGGGCACTGCCCCTTAGGGAGAATGTCGTCAATGTGTACACGACCAACCTGATTTGCCATGCCTTGTAGATCTCAGACCAGAAGAAATCGGTGCAAGTATTACTCAAACAAAATTAGCAAGGATAATGGATATATCACAAACCGAAAATCCAAGTCACCTGAGAGCAGCCGATTTGCACCATAACCTAAAATAGTTTTCCCCGTTTGATCAAAAAATGAAAATAGCGATAAATAGCCTGCATAATCAACGGAAGATATCCATATCAAATAGCAGAGGAGAAGTAACAGTTTTCACACCCACATTGAACTATTAAAACACTATCTACATGCTTGTAACTCATCACTATTTTACAAATTTTTAGTTTAGCGTGATCTTCGGTCAAATGTTAAAAATCTGAAAGCTTAATCCAACTAAACTAAATACTTTAGTCATGTCGATAATTCGAAGATAGAAGCGTAGAGTATTATAGGAACTTTCCCATAACTGTAGCATAACAATAGTTTCTACAATACTCAACATTGAATGTTGAAGCAATGTCACCATAGCAAATCATGCCATGATTTTTACTGCATGTGCGCAACAGTATTTTTTCACTTCGTACATGTCAAAATGAGCTAAATTATTTGTTTAGATCAAATTTCAGGCATGGGATCCGAGCTATAAAACAAAACTTTCAGCTGATAACCAAATTTCAGTACTCTACAAGAGAAATCACCGGAAATCGCCATTTTCAACACATGGATGCAATTCCTTGGATGTGAGCTCATAAATGCACAGGAGGCGGTGGAAAATTAAAATAGTGGAATCCCTTGTAATGCAAACTGACAGATTTGAAAGATGGTGAGGAATAATTATAACGTAGAAGAAATAATTATATAATACTAAAATGAATGACCATAGTATGAAACATTCTAAAAAATAAAAATGAAACATCAATTCATTTCGTATTTCTCATCTTTGGGCCACTTACATGGCTTAACTCCTAGGAGGCAGAAATCTATAGAAGACATGTTTCTAGGTCAGAAAACTGCACCTATACCATATATATAATCCAGATACATTGTGGGAATTACCTCCCTTGAATTCTGGTTGATGGAAAAACATAATAAATATGTATGCACTTTGATATGTAAGAATGCACTCATCGGCAGGTAGGTTCGGCAGGTAGGTTCCTTAGACAATCGATCAGTTGCTAATAAGAAAGATAGATACAAACTTTAGGTTTCCATTATTATCTAGCAATAGGTTCACTAATCTTTTCATGGCATAATATGGTAAAACAATCTATTTTCTGAGCAGATAAAACACTCACTATGTCTCTTTTATGATTGTTTATAGTACCCATGGGACGCTAAACAGGTTTTTCTCCCAAATCATGAATCTTATACTCTCCTTTAATGGAAGCTAAAAATTTCACTCACATGATGCAAGTCTCCAAGCTAAAACAGTTCTATTACTCTTGAATCTGAGACTCTCAATTATTCTATTATGAAGGTTTAGTTGTCCAATTCTATAGGTCTTCTAGCGGCCTGGAGAAATCAAAAGAAAATGTGTAAAAGAAATTATGCAACTGACAAAGGCAAAATTATGGCACCTCTTATAGACAAATAAGGACGATTCAGTCCAGCAACAACAATAGCAGCTATCAGGCACATGAAACCAACTATTTCCTATAATCACAGCTCGAGAACATCCTAAAACTTGAATAAAGGCAGTTTCATGTGAAAGAATCAAGTGTATTGAACATGAGATATTTTTATCACCTCAAGCTAATAGGATCTTTGCATACTTTAGTTAAAAGACTCATCTACAATTCCAATCAACTTTAGATCTGAAACTCAAAATTATGAAATCACATACTCAGAAAATAACCAAGATGGGAGTTCAACCTTTAAATCCTTACCTGATAAATAAGGTCCATGTATAGAGCTGCGAGCAGATCCACTTGACGATGTTTCCCACGAACTTGTATTTCCATTTAAGCTAATGCAACCAGGTACAAAATTTGCATTATAGGAAATAACAATTCCATCACTAAATCACACTTTTTGCATCAACATTGTAAATTCTTCTGTTTAGTACCAGATGAATCTGTAGCACATGAAAACAATAAAATGATAGTACATAGATGCAAACAAATTTCTATAGACAAAAAGAAAGATCCCAATTTGCTCTATAGCTAAACCATAAAAGTCTAACATTTACCATCCCGAAGAGCAAGATTTTGGCCTAATATTCCACTTCCTAATGCTAAACTGACTCACCAAGAAACTGGTGCTAAATATTTAGCATTCTTAGCTACTATTATTTGAACTACCCAACCAAAATGTGAAATCGTAATTACTGGCGGTCTGCAACTACACAATTCCAAATAAATTTAATGCTGGGGAGATGAATTATAGCTTCCTACCAATGTTAAAATATTATTTCCAGAGCATTGCAACAACCAGGGGTCATGCTTCCCTGAGTACTCAAGTGACATCCATTGTATCTGGAAATATTTCCAGGACCTAGAACAAATCACTTGCATCATCAATGGTATAGAGAACTGAACTCGTAAGTGTGAATCTTTTTAGAGAAAGTAATTGGTTTCAGAGTGAAGAAACAAAGCACGTGAAGAAAAATCAAAGGAAAACACCTTCGATTACAAATCAACATAGCATTGTCATGCATGCCCTAGCTAGAATTCCTGGTAATAATAAGAACTAAAAGAACAACACATCTAAATTCAAAACGCAAAAAAAATAACTACCTTACCAAATTTCCCTACTACACCAGACCTTGGATGAATTGAGGTTCTCTACCTATCTTGTAGCACACCAAGTATCTCAAAGCATATATGGCACCACAAATCTAGATATGCTGCCCAAATCGAGTATTATATGAAACCTATGGAAAACCATCAAGAAAGGCTCATCCATGGTCTTGATGTACTTGATAGCCAACCTGGAGGGAGTCGCCACGCACATTTCACTGATAAGGTGCAGAGAGTCAGATTCGACCTGAACCAACGCATTACAGCTTATCACAATTTGCTTCGAACGCTACAAGCAAGCCAAAGCTTCAGCAATATCATCAGCAGAATAGAACTCAACAACGCCCCATGATAAAACGAAAACATGGCACCTTTCGACTCTTAACACTACCCTCCCAAGATCCCTCATTAGTGTCATAAATGAAGCTATCACCTATATTCAGTTTCATCCACTTGAAACAGGAGTAGTCCAGTCCAATTTTTTTGTGTTTTCAGAACGCGTATAGTACCTTATTTCACGAAAACCATGCAATCCATGGAGGTTCTAAGCCGAAAGAAAACAAAGATAGAGTTGCATGGTAAGTAGATTTTTTTTGAGTCGTACACTAAAGGAAGAGGAGATAAAGCGCAAAAGAAATAGCAGGATGTGTCCTCCATTTAGTCAACCAAAAGGAGGACTGGTGCATAATTCCCAAATAAAACTACTGCTAGTTTATATACAGATGACTTCAAAACTTTGAGTAAATATTGATCTCCCGCTAGCCTAGAGTCCTAACTAAAGTAGCAAAGGAGAACTACAACTATAGTACTATATCGTCTATCTACAAAAATCCAAAAGAGTTCCTTACCGTGTTCTTTTTTCTTACAGAAAGATAAATATCTAGGAAACATAAATCACTATCTAAGCAGATAAAGTGGCGATGAAAGAACAACGTAATCATGAACCTCTTTACTGTGTGCAAGTTATGCTATCGATGTTCTCAGATGGAAGAGATGGCCATTAGCTAATATCATGCCCAAATAACATGCCGTGGATAAAATTCATTCAAGACACCATGAAGAACTATAATAATCAACAATCAATACTCAACTGAGCATGTTCATTGTTAGTCTTGTGGGAAAACTAAATGATAAATAGCATGTTGTAGTCACCCTTAACTGCGGCGTCCTCTCGCGCTGATGACGGCGAGCCGAACAACAATCTAGCAGGAGTCCCGGATCCAACCGCCCAAGTGCAAGGAGCCACAAGCACATATACCCCATACCACTCCCCACATCTGTGGTCACTCATCACTAATCAGACTTTCATAAGTTTATAAATAAATTCTATTTGTCAAGAACTCCACAAAACTCACAAGTAATCACTTCAGTTCAGCCGATAATCTCCCATCATCTGCCTTTTCTGGGCTCTGAAGTTTTCAATCTAGGCTAGCATACCATTCTGCAAATTTGCAAGGAAACCACTTGAGTGCACATGGAGGTGGGGTGAACAAACCAGAGGGAGGCGCGAGCTGCCATTGACCAAAGCATCATGTAACCACCATGGAATGAATCAGCAATAATAGAAGAAAAAAGAAGATTCAGATATTCAGATAAGAAGGGGGAGACTGTCGTCACCTCTATAGTAGTCCACGTCGCCACCTCTATAGTAGTCCACGAGCCTCAGGAAAACAGAGCACGGCGGCATCTCTCTGCCACCACGAACCTGTAGAGCGGCTTCGAAGTGAGCAGCGCTCCTAGATTAGGAACATGCGGCGACACCGTTGGTCGTAGATTAGCCACATGGCAGCCCAGCCGGTGGAATGAGGTTGTGGCCGAGCAGCTGTGTCCTGTAGGGAAGCCAGGGAGGGAGAAGGCGAGAGCGCATCCGTGACAGTTCAGCAGTTGAGGACCTAACCCACACAACCATTCTGTGTTCACGGAGGAGCTCGCCCTGCGCCGTTGAGCATCGCCGCGATGAACCGCCACACACCCATTCATTACTCCTATCTGTAGCTATTTAAATATTAAAGTAAGGAAAAGGATACTGCTCCCCCGGGGATGGAACCAAACGATCCCCCGGGTCCGTTGCGAGCGAGGCAAAATGGGAGGGCCCACCACGTGTTCCTCTTGTAGCTTTCTTTCTCGCTAAGCAGCCCACCGTTTCCTTCGCTACAGATGTGTCGCGTGCGTCTACTGAAATGGATCGTATGGCCACCTAGAAGGGGGTGAATAGGTGCTACTTCAAACTTTAATCTTTTTCAATTTTTGGCTTGACACGAAAGGTAAATTCTCTAGGTATGAAGCTACTAAGAATTTCCCTATATGCAAACCTAACTACTAGCGAGTAAAAGCGAGTAAGAGTGAGGAACAAGGAAACCGTAGTGGAGCACGTGGAGACACATGATTTGTTTTACCACAATTCATTCCTTGTTAAGGGAAGTACATCTGCGTTGGAGGGGTGAGCGATACTAAGACCACCACGCCACAATAGGCCTCACCCTGTTTTTCAATGGATCTCGCCACCAAAGGCCTGATCCACCTTTCCACTATTGGTACCCTTCGAGGCGGGAACCGATGCCTTTACACAACTAGCGGTGCACAACTCCACAACTGAATTGGAGGCTCCCGTAATGACAACAAGCTACCACAAGAACAAATGTTATCAATATCGAAACACTAGATCTAGATATTAACAAAAATACTAGATCGAGAAATCTCCAAGTGAATGGAGTGGAAGTGAAGCGCTTGATTCGTGATGTCGATGGATGAAGTCTCCTCCTTCAATTCCCCTAAAGATCAGAGCCTTCGGGTGGTTGAAGTGGGAGATCTTGAATGAGAGCTTTTGCAACAGACCAGTACTTTTTTGAATGAATCAAGAGATCTGACATGAGGGGTGATTGGGGCTTTTATACCCCTTTCCAAACAGAGCCGTTGGAGAAGTCTAGGGCCGGATTATCCGGCCTAAGTGAGGGCCGAATTATCCGGCATGGGGAAAGCTCCGCCCCAACCTTGGATTATCCGGGGGATAATCCGCCCTCGGACAGAAGGTCGCCCCGAGCCACCCTTGGCAACTTCTCCCGGGGGACGGATTATCCGGCCCAAGAGAAAGGCCGGATTATCCGGCCAGGGGAAAACTTCGCCCCCAGCCACGGAATGTCCGGGGGATATTCCGCCCCAGACAGAAGGTCGCGTCGAGCCTCCCTTGGCCACTTATCCCGGGGGCGGATTATCCAGCCCAAGAGAAGGCCGGATTATCTGATCGGGGGAAAACTCCGCCCCATCCTTGGATTATCTGGGGGAATAATCCGCCTCCCAGACAGAATCTCACACCTCGGCCAACCCCGGCCAAAAGGATCAGGCCAAATTATCCGACCCTTGATGGGGCGGATTATCCAGCCCCCCAACAACATGTTTTCTTACCTGCAGCACTTTAACACACATGAGGTACTCCACGGTATTGTTATCTAACACACGAAACACTAGAGATCATGAAATGTTCTTTAAATCTCCCCCTTTTTGGTGTTAGATGACACTACTAGGATTTGCAAGATAGCTCTACTAACAACATCATTTAGCGAGTGAAAAAGACTCCCCCTCAATATGTGCATAATAGAAATTTGCATTTGAATACAAATGCACACAAGTAGGTACAAGTCTATTTTATTGGAATGGAAGCAACACATAAATGATGGGCTAGCTCAGAAAAATATCATACCACCGTGAGAGAGAGGTGTCCTCAATATAGTATAAGAATAGCCAATATGATAACCATTATAAACGCCTTCCACAAGAGATAGATAGCCAATATAGCCAATATGATAGATCCATAATCACGCGGGAATAATCCACAAGATAATTCTAGAGCCACACATTAAATAGTTTCATACAAAGCAAAACACAAATAAGAGTTCAACGCTAAATAGGCACAAGCGAGAAAAAGACTGAAACGATAAAGTGCAAATGCTTGTGCCCGACCCATGCAAATCCACGAAGACCTAATAGAACTACTTCTCCCCCTTTGACATCGAAACGCCAAAAAGAAAGAAGAGCGATGCTAGCGCCCCAACGGATCACACGTAGTCATCATCGTCTTCCTCGTCCCCGTCCTCATCATCATACTCCTCGGTATCGTCCCCTTCCTCATCAGCTGATGCAGCGGGCTCCCTTGTCGGGGTAGGAAACAGGTGACGCTTAAGCTCTCCATAATTGTGACCAGACGAAGAGTTCCATTGAGCATATGGAGTGGGAGTAGTAGGAGCAGAAGGAGTGTCTGAAGCTCTAGACACATGGTGGAGAATGAGCTGCTGAGTATGGGCCATCTCGTGGCGCTGCTTATACGCCACATACTGCCCCTTGCGAGTGTCCACCCCCATAGACAAAATGTTCCGCTGGAACCAATTTAGCTGCTTCACTTCACAAGCAATAGGAGGCACTAGGGTCCTACGGGCACTGGCATGAGCATCCCTCAGGAAGCCCTCAGGAGCAGAAGATGGATGAGAGATCTTCCTTGCCTTATTGTATATCTTGTTTGCCTTATGCACAACATCAATGTGAAACTCTCCAGTGGGAAGCAAGTGCTTGATCAACATCATAATATAAGGAGCATACGGAATGGAGAGCCTATTGAACATGGCATCAGTCAACTCATGATAGATGAAATCCATTACATCTAGCTTGTAGTCAACAGACTCATCCTCACAGGAGGCCACCTCATGGGAAAAAGCAAGCAGCTGAACCAAGTGACCATGAATACTGTCGTTGTTTCCCCCACTTGGCATGATAGAGTCATAGAAAATGTCCACCAAGTTAGCATAAAGGGGGAGAGACCAGCAAAAGAGCCCACAATACCATTGTCAACCGTGCAAGGAGAAAGAACAACATCTTTGTTGGGCTTGAGTTGAGTAATGAACGATAGCCACTAGCACGGACCCTGTTACGGAAAGGATATCCAAGCACCTCAGCAAAGGTCTGAAAATCAGATTGCATTGGAATGTCATGGGTCATCCACTTTATGGTGCGGTACTCATCGCCACAAATGACCAAAGTGCAGAAGAATTGCTTCACCACCTCGGAGACATAGGAACACTGAAAGGCCATAAGATGGTGCAGCCCCATCCGCTCAGTCACCTCCGTAGCATCAGCAAGTTGAGGCTTCTCCATAGCCTCAGCAATAATCATGGGATGCATAGGGCGAATCTTCAGCAAAGCATAGACATCTTCATAAATAGACTTTTGGTCAGCACACCAAAAGCGGGAGTCACCAAGCTCAGTATCTTGCTCAGATTCCGCAAATAGATCATTATGGCGAATGGAAGAGTAACTGATGGCATCCATTTTCCTATAGTTGACCTTTGGTGCATTTCCCTTTTTCCTGGACACACCCTTCCTGTTCTTGTCTCTCTTTGCCCGTTCAGCCATACGGCCAGCCTCTTTGTTCCTCCTTCTCAGTTCAACCTCGTCCACGAGACCACCTTCACTGTCGTCCCGGAAGTAGAGGCCACGGGGATGGCACTTGTAGGTTTTGGGAGCACTGGAACCACCTGTGAACGAATAAGATGAATAGCATGGGGATAAGCACAAACACAAGTCCATGAGAGAAAGTATAAATAGTAGACAAACAATCCACAACACACACATACATCATGCAAAAATCTACAGAAAACTGAATCAGAGATGAATCTGTCAGGCCGGATAATTTGGCCTAGCCGGGGGCAGATAATCTGGCCCTGACAAAAAATTTCAGATTCTGCCTAGATTGAGTGCATCAACATAGATCGGGCAGAGGAATTGCAAGACTATGATTTCTACGCGAAATAACAACCACAAGGAGACTCCTAGTCCATGTTCCACCAACAAATAAAATCAACACAAAATGGGAGAAAGGGAGTTACCCTCACTCATTGAAGAAAGAACGCGAAGGAGGAGGTACTCGGAGGCGTGGGGAAGAAGATCTAGGGAGGACCGAAGAATCCGGTGGCCGGAAAGGCTCCAGGGAGGGTTGGGGCAGCAGGAGGCGGCTTGGAAGAGAGAGGGGTCGGGGGAGAAGAACTGCTCTGTGTGATCCCTTCCCCCCAATGCCCAGCCCTTATAGGACAGAATCCGCCAGATCTGGCCTCCGGTTGGGGTGGATTATTCGGCCTGGTTTCTGAATTTCTATTACACACAGATTCAGGCCCGCGCACCCCCAAACAAAACCCCCACAAGATAAACAATGTACTTGTGTGCAAGAAAAGATGGTTTAGGGATAGAGAGAGGCTTGGGATTAGACAACCAAACTGAGATGGTACTACACACTCAAGATTGCAAGAATCAAATCAACTAAAAGCCAAAATTGAGTGTGATTTCCATAAGAACAAGAGAGAAGCAAGAATAATCAAAAAGATCCACATAGAAGCAACTCTTCTCACAGAAGATGGCGGTGGCTGAGGCCACCTTGTTGTAGTGCATGGTATGACACCGCGAAGATATATCTTGGGTTCATGACCAATACTCATCAATAAGCTCACATATCACAAAATGATATTAAGAGAAATGATTTTACTTGCTTTCGGCATTATGGGGGGGTAGCCAAATTAATTAGGACCACACTCCCCCTATATCCATGCCCACACCTAAACCAAATAAGGAGAAGATATAAGAGTGAGTGCATGGGTAATCAAGACAAGCTCCTTGAATCAATGATATTTAGTTCATTCCTCTGGTAACAAAACCTTGCTTCATCAAGTGGCTTCGTGAAAATATCAGCAAGTTGAATCTTCGTGCTCACAAAAGATAGATCAATATCATCCCGAGCGACATGGTCCTGAATAAAATGATTCTGAATCTCAATATGTTTTGTCCTTGTATGCTGCACCGGATTGTACGCAATTACGATTGCACTTTCATTATCACATAAAATAGGAACTTTGTCACAATTGACACCGTATTCCTTTAAAGTTTGCCTCATCCACAATAATTTAGTGCACGCACTTGCAGCAGCCACATATTCAGCCTCGGCGGTGGAGAGAGATATACAATTCCGCTTTTTAGAAAACCAACATACCAAAGACCTTCCCAAGGATTGACAAGCTCTAGAAGTTGATTTCCTATCATCCTTATCACCAGCCCAATCTGAATCAGTATACCCACATAGAGTGAAACTGGAGCCCTTGGGATACCAAAGACCAAAATTAGGGGAATGAACCAAATATCAGAAGATTCTCTTGACCACCACTAAGTGGCTTTCTTTAGGAGCTGCTTGATACCTTGCACACACACCTACACTCAACACAATATCGGGTCTATATGCGTAGAGGTAAAGAAGAGAGCTGATCATGGACCGGTATACCTTTTGGTCCACACCTTTACCGTTGGGATTGAGTTCTAGATGACATTTAGTTTGCATCGGTGTGGCAACGCCATTAAGATCCGTCATCTTGAATCTCTTGAGCATGTCTTGAATGTATTTTGCTTGATTTATGAAGGTTCCTTCTCTAAGTTGTTTGATCTCAAATCCGAGAAAGAACCGCAATTCCCCCATCATAGACATCTCAAACATGTTAGTCATGAGCTTTGAAAATTCATCATTAAAAGCTTTATTAGTAGATCCAAAGATAATGTTGTCTACATATAGTTGGCATACGAAGTGCTCCCCCTTAACCTTCTTAGTAAAAAGAGTGGGATCGATTTGCCCAACTTCAAAGTCACGGTCTAGCAAAAGTTCTTTAAGGTGCTCATACCACACACATGGGGCTTGTTTAAGGCCATAGAGTGCCTTATCGAGTTTGTAGACTTGGTTCGGAAAGTTAGGATTCTCGAATCCCAGGGGTTCCTTTACATATACCAACTCATGTAGAGGATCATTAAGAACAACACTCTTAACATCCATTTGATGTAACTTAAAACTATTATGAGCAGCATAAGCAAGAAGGATATGGATGGACTCAAGACGAGCCACTAGAGCATAAGTCTTGCCAAAGTCGATGCCTTCAACTTGGGAATATCCTTGAGCCACGAGTCTTTCCTTGTTCCTTACAACAATGCCATTCTCATCTTGCTTATTCTTGAAAATCCACTTTGTGCCGATAATATTGTGGCAATCCTTAGGCTTCTCTACTAATTTCCAGACCTTGTTGCGCTCGAAATTATTTAACTCTTCATGCATACACTAGTAGAGAATTGCTTATCAGTGGATCATCTTTTTTCCTACCAATGGCACATATGGGATGTGCCACTAGTGTTGCGCCATTAGTAATTATTTATCAATGGCGCATATCAAATATGCGCCATTGATAGTGGTACAACCAGTGGCGCACCTTAAATATGCGCCATTGATATTTTACCAATGGCACATATATCCAAATGTGCCACTGATACTAGATGCGCCACTGGATGAATAAAATATGTGTCACTGATGTTTTGTACAGGTATACATAATACAGGGCTCTCAGGTATTTATACAGGTACATATACAGGTATTTATACAGATACACAACAGTGTAAAAATAGAGATAATAATACCACTAGAATTATACATCATCACATCAATTAGAACCCGACATAATGACAAGTGCCCAAATATTATACAAGTCTAGAACAAATTGATCTCATCTTCTCATACATTACAACAAGTTGATCATCATGATCATTAGCCAAGTCCTAAACTACTAAAGGACCGAGTAGAGTACAACCGCAATGGCGGTGATGAGTAAGACGGGGAGCACGATCATCAAGGTCTTCATCTAGTTCATGTCTCTCTGCTCTCCAAGGAGGTGGTTCCTCCACCTAGCTTCCGCCTGCTCTCTCGTCGGGTACCCTTTGTATCTGTTGCCACTGAACTTGTTCACTTGCTTATGACAATCCTCCCACTCGTCGTAGACTCCTGGGACCCTCCCTCTGAACACCACGTAGCACGACATCTCTATACACAAGGCATATAAGTACTATATCATGCAACAAAAAGAATTAAAAGGTTCATCACATGCATGTCCACAAAAAAGAAGGTTTCGATCTAAGGCAAGCTATTAAGTTTCATACATATGGTAATAAGTAAACGAAGTCCAACAACGACCGTTTCGAGCTAAGGCAAGTTAAAGTTTATGACACACACACATGAGATACACAAACCGGCTGAGCGCTAGCTAGCTAGGAACACTACATCATGAAGACTTTGATTTACACGACGCTGGGAACGGTTTGTAGCCGTCTTTCGTTGTCCATGTCCTACGGTCACCCTGCGCCTCGAGCCGTGCTTCGATCCCGCGCTTACTGAACGCTCTTTTGCAGGATAAGGCCCCCCCTTGTGATGACATCTTCTTGCACGATGGTCGCAATCTGAGTCTGAATGCGTAAGAAGTCGTCCTTAAGTTCATCATCGTCCATTCTTGCCTCAGCTTTGGCCCATGCTCGGAGACTAGATGGCAATGTAATGATGTGTGCATCCCGGACGATCACCCGCAGGTGATGGAGGGCATAGTAGGCCTCCTTGACACTGTTATCCAGCTGCTTGACACAGGCGAATTTCATTACGTGTTTGAACACGTGTCTGCCATCCCTGAAATTTTCCGCCCCCTTCTTGAATTCGCCTCCATTTTCGGCGTATACCTCGAGAGCATCATTTAGAAGACTCCTTATGTTGGTGTAGTCTTTCTTCTTTTGCTCGCTCCCTGAGTCCAAGTACGTGGCTAGCGAATAACTCGGGTGAATAAGGATCAGTGTGCTGTATTTGTCTCTACGCAAAACAATTGAAACGAAACAATGTTGGAAAAAGAGCAACCAAAAACTAAGAAAGGACAAGTTACGGCGACAAGCGAGTGTGTGCACTTACTCGGGAAAGAAAGGCAAAATAAGCTCTTTTCCACTCTTGTTGTCCACCATGAAATTTTGGAGGTAGTTCCTTGTGCTAGCCCGGGTCACTGGATTCACCAACTAGCTATCACGCATGAAGTAGGGGTCCACTATCGCGACGCCAGGGGTCTTCTCTCTGTTGACCTTCATCGCCCGATGGAGCGTGTATATGCGGACCAAGTTATAGTTCATCTACTTGCCATGGAAAAGCTTGAAGATGTCCTCATACGATATGAAGAAGATATCCGCGGGGGCATTATCGACAAAGCCCACGCTCGTTGGAACATTGACCGTGAAAACAGGGTACGATGGATTTGCTTTTTTAAGAAGGCACTCCTCTAGATATAGAATACCATGTTGTAGGTTAGCCATCGCTCCACTTGCATTTTTGATCAGCTCCTCACTCAGAATCGGTTGACCATCTATGTGAACCTTGGTCAAGGTGCCCTCAGGGGGCTGTGTTAACGGGTCGTCCTGAGCCCGGGGCCTCTTCGGACCCGGCTGGCTCAAAGACTGCTTATTATTCTTCTTGGTTCTCTTGCAATGCTTCTTCGTCTCAACATTAGCAGCCATCTGCTCATCCGCCACCTTATGGAATGTGGTGGGGCTGAAAATGATTCCCTGGGTGCCTTTATAAGGACCAGTGGCACCAGCATCCGGAGGCGTCTCCTCTAGGGTACCATGGAAGTCTAGACGCGTGCATGTTCTGGTACGAGCATTTGGGTTGTCGGCAACGCGGTAGGGCTCATCCATGTTTGGCATTAACAAAGAGTCAGTGACGCCAGTGTTGATCCAGTTATCTGGGTTGTCATCATCATCATCATCATCATCGTTAATGTTGTCCCCACGTGCATCCTTGGGCGGTGGCAGCGCAACGGCGGCCTTGCCATGTGGAGGCGGTAGTGCGGCGACAACCTTGCCATGTGGAGGCGGCGGCGCAGCGGCGGCCTTGCCATGTGGAGGCAATGGTGCAGCGGCGAAAGGTGGTGGAGGTGACTGGTTGTTGTGGTCGCCGCGGCAAGAGAACATTTGGCCACTGAGTTACTTGTTGTTCCTTCACAAGCCGAATATGGGTCTTTGGCCATGTCAAGACCCAGCCACAGCAATCTTGAAGGTTCTTATGATCATCAGCGCCTCGAGGTTGGCTGGGGGGTCCATGTCTTCGCACCCGGGCAACACCCGAGCCAGCCGGACCTTGAACACGTCATCCTCCATCGACTTGTGGTGCATTGTGTGGCTATTTGGTTGAATAATTATGCCCTTCCCAACATCCTTTAGATCGCCGTCCATGTAATGCAAGAGCATGCAAGGAGTGTCCCGTGGAAGAACAAACATCGTGAGATGGCGCTAGCTAGTCATCAAAGGCAAAGGAGATGAAATGTTATCAACATGCATGTGTTGGCCGGCGTCATTACCTTGGAGATGGCGTTGAGCTCGGCTAATGTCGAGACACCGGTATCATCCTCCCAGTGAGATGCCTTACGAAGCACCATCGGTTGCGCCTTAGTTTTGGCGGGAGGGGGCATCGGTGTGACCTACGGTTCTGTGTTGGCGCCGGCGGGAGGTGTCACCAGAGCGACCTCCGGCTGCGCGTTGGTGTTGGCGCCGGCAGGTGGTGTCACTAGAGCGACCTCCGGCTGCGCGTTGGTGTTGGCGCCAGCGGGAGGGGGCACCGGAGCGACCGGGTGCATCTCGACATTGGTGGACTCGGGCGTCACCACGTTCAGCGACACGTGCTGAATCGAGTTGCTGCCGAAGAGGCTAGGCACCACGAGCGACCCTCGTCGACCTGCCACATTCCAAGCAGCGATCCCCTCCCACAGCTCATTGGGAAACATCTCGCGGATCTTCTCTTGCACTTTCTCGTCGATCAGCCTCGGCATCTGTTGCATCTGCTCCCGGAGGACTTCAACCTCGCATTTTTCACTTGTCGCCGCCGCGGCCTTCCTCTCTTTCTTCGCCTTTGGATCCTCTTTCCTAAAGTCGCCAACCTTTTCGTACGTACCATAGTCGGACACGCGGCCAAATGAAGTCGGCAGTGCGGACTTGGCCCTCCCCTTGAACACGTTTGTCGCCCTGTTGAAGGGCGTGTCCCACTGCGGGTCCGCCGTCGACCCCTGGGACGAGCTCGCACTTGACGCACAAGAATTTTCTTCGGATCTCTGAAGAGAAGGAAAGTGATCCCATTTAGAAATTTGGCTTCATTACTTAATTAGAAACACAGATGTACTCCGAGATAAATTCCTTACCAGCCTTTTCTGGAACTTCCTCACATCGTCGTCGTTCGTAACGAATTCCTTGAGTTCGGGGTGGAGATAGTAGCGGGCACAGACAAACTATATCACCTGCTTGTCCGTGAATTTGTGCCACGGGTTATCTTTCCCTAGATGGGCATACTCGGCGTCCTCCTTTGCCCAAACGGCCTTTTTTCCTCGGTAACCGCCGCTTCCACAACGTTGGTTACCTATGTTCAGCTCCCGCATACTCCTCCCCCACTCGGTCCATTCCTGACCTTTCGGTGAAGTGTAGTTCGCCTTGAACTTGATGAATTCATCTTCGTCGAGCATCGGCTCAGCCTTCTTTATCTCCTCCCAACTTTTACCCTCGTTAATCCTCCTCTTCACTCGGCTTTTCCAGCTGCTCAAGGCGGTGCTCATCCTCATGAGGGCTAACTTGTTTACCTTGTTCCCTATGAGCTTTTGGTTATCGTACTCATCTGGGAACTTGTACCGTTTGTGAAGCTTCCCAATGAGGAGTTCTCGCAACCGTTTGTTCTTTCTTATGTCCTTCTGGTTGATGCTCATGCTCTCCCGCACGATGCACCCGAGTTGTAGGCCGTACCCAGCAGCAAGCTTCGTAGGCTCCAAGGGTTGGCCACCTAGTTTCACAAGGGTGAACTCTTCGTGGTTGGTGTCGAGTTTTGGCAGCGTCCGCTCCTGCCTTTCCGCCTTATTCTTCTTCTTCCTAGCGGGCGGGGAGGCGCCATCGCCGTCCACACGTGCACCACCATGACTTGCTTTGGCCTCCTCGTCACCATTACTGCTTCCGTCGTCATCGCCATCTTCGGCCTCCTCCCCATATTTAGACCACTCGTCATCTTCTTGGTCCGCAGCTTGGGCCTCCTCGTCAACTTCATCGTGATCCGTAGCTTCGGCCTCCTCGTCGGACCCGCTTAAGTCATCGCCAAACCGCCAAAACTTGAGGTTGGCTCTTCTTGCTCATTCTTCGACGCTCATGGGCTGAGAAGGGCCAGCCCCGACGTCTTTGTCTCCGCTTGACATGTTTGCTCTTCATAGAAAAAACGCAACAATGTAATTAGTACAAGCTAGAGTCGACCAAAAAATTCGGCATGACCTTTGCTGTTTTTTTGACCTAGGAGTGCCCATTTCTCAACCGAAACGGAAGTGAATCAACACTTCGGGAGAAACGGGCAACTCAAATGAATTCCCTGCAACAGTTTGCATACAAAATAATGTGCTCCAGTTTTCAAATTGTTGACAACCATCCAATCACACATATAGAAAGAGCAAAAAATAGCTCCAGGTGCAGCAAAAAATAGCACATTATGCCTTGCATAGCTCCAGATATACCTTAGAACATAGCAAGAATAGTAGCAGCAGCCTTAGAACAGAAGCTAGCACAGCCTTAGAAGCTAGCATAACAAGAACAGTATAGCAAGAACATAAGCTAGCACAACACAAGCTAGCAGCCTTAGAACAGTAAGTAGAGTTGGAACATGGGTTGTCCTCCAACATTAAAACCAAGAAGCCTAAATGTAACAAGCCAACAATAATAATAATTAAGAAAGCATCTCATCAGTAAGGTCAATAGAACCTAGCTATACAACACACAAATCTTTACAAACATGGCTTGCTTATACACTTATTACTGTCAATATGACAGAGAACCATATAATATGAAAAATTACAGAAAGTATGTGATATAATAAATTACTCAAAAGAGTCTGCCATATTTAAGGAAAAATGAAGCTAAACTATAACACAGTTAGAAATTTCATCGACCAACCAAGAGGATAACTACTCGCGCGTAAACTCTTCAAAGCACGGCAAATGTCTTGTAGCTACCAATATATGAAAAATCACAGAAGGTGTGTTAGACTTGGCAGCAACCATACCAAATAACAAATTACTCAAAACATCTTGTTATCCTTCATGCTGACAAATATAGCTAAACTAAGACACTTGGGATAATAAGAAGGCAGGACACTTTTTGCGCATTTACGTGAACCACTATATATGCTAGTTATAAACTAAATAGGACGGCTATTAATTTCATCAATCAAACAAAGAGAAAAATATATAAGCTGTTATATATAGTCAACACTTCTCAAAGCACGTTACGATTAAAGCATATATATGAAAAACTTGAAATAAAGCATATATGAAAATTTTAGAGAAAGTTTGTCAGCCTTCACAACAATGATACGATATAGCAAATTACCCAGAACAACTTGCTATGTTTCATGATAGATAAAGCTAAATTAAGACACTTGGAATAATAGTAAGGCATTCCAAGACATTTGGAAAAATATAACTAATAAGTTGTTACCACGTATTCTAGCTGGTAACCATGTATAAAGAATAATCATATCATGTAACACTAGCCACATGTACTGCAAATTAACATAAGCTAGCATATATCACATGTGTAGAAGCTTGCAAAGGGACGATAATAGGCGTTGTCTATAAACTGTCCATCGAGTTTCTTGTACTCCATGGAGTCGAGCTGAAGTAGGTACAGATCATAGTTGTGGGCATTGTAGTACACCGACACAACAATGGTGTCGGCTTCCTCGGTGTAACCCAGAATGGTGTTGCTTCAAGGACGCCGCTTCGAGTACGAATTGCACAGGGGACATGCAGGACAGCAGGAGGCGGTTGGCTCGGGTGTCTGCTACAGGGCGGGCCTCGCTTTCAGGCTTGCGCGAGGCGGCTGTGCTGAGGCCGGTGAGCAGACTCACGTGGGGCGGCGGCGTAGTGGCAGCATGGAGGCTCGCAAGGGGACGGCGCGTTGAGGCCGGCGGACAGGCTATCATGTGCAATGGCGGTTGTAGGGCAAATACAGAAGGCTCTGGTGCGGTAGAGCGGCGGGCTGGCTCTCTCAAACCCTAGAGCAAATTCCTAGAACCCTAGAGCAAACCCTAGAGCAAATTCAGTGAGAGGGGAAGGGGAAAGGGGAGGGAGAGCTCAACCTGAGGTTGGGGAGGCTCACTAGCGACGGGGGTGGCAGGGCGACTCCTCTGGTGGCGGGCGGCGGCAGAGGGCTCAATCGCGAGAGGAGAGCGGGCTCGATCTTACCGTCGGTGGCGCGCGTAGTGCTGCCCTTCTCCTCCTCGTCGTGGCGCACGCGGCGCTGCCTTCTCCTTACTCGTCGGTGGCGCGCACGAAGCTGCCCTTCTCCTCCTCGTCGGTGGAGCGTGCGACGCTGCCTTCTCCTTACTCGACAGTGGTGCGGAGCTGCCCTTCTCCTTCCTTGTCGGTGGCGCGGCGTGACGAAAGGGGAATAATGCGCTAGGGTTCGTGAGCAGGGAGAGAGGCCAACCGGTTTTTGGCTAAGTGTAACACATCCGTGGCGCATATTTCCCGATATGCGCCATTGGTATTTTGCACTTAGCCTAAAACCGCGGCGCTTAGGTTTGTGTCACCTACACACGTCTACCGCAGTGGTCATCGCTGTGTGCATCTGCTGTTGCTGGGAGCTCTCAGGTACGATTCCTGGGCTCTCTCACATTTTTTTGTCAATTTTTTAACATTTTACAAAATACCAATGGCGCATATCTAGTATATTTTACACAATATTTTAATATCTAGTATATTTTAATATTTTACAAAATATTTTCCTAAATACTTGTGGAAGTAATTGAGTTTAATATTAATTTTTTTAATATTTTCCAAAATAGTTGTCATTAATATCTAGTATATTTTGTAACAAATAGTAATTAAGTTTAACATTCACAATCTATTTAAAACAAGGACATCTTATTCGATATCCATACACACACATATTCTCCATAAAAATGTCATGTCATGTGTGCATGATCTCGATTCCGAGCTAGCTAGAGCTAGCGTCTCTTTGCAATCTTCTTGCCCTTCTTCCTCACGGTTGAATACTTTAGCCCGGAAAGGTTAAGATTTCTTCTCGTGAATGGACAACCTTTAGTAGGTAGGATGGTCTTCCTTTTTCCTAAAGCAGTCGGCTTGTCGAAGTACTTGTCAAATTCCTCTTCGATCTTCGGATCGCCGTTCTTTTCTAAGTCTTGCTCGTTGGCGGGTCCGTCCATTCCGATGATGCTCCTCTTGCCCCTCCTCACGAAAACACGGCTTGGCTTTGATGGGTCAGTGATGAAGAAACATTGGTCAACTTGGCTCGCGAGTACCCTGGCTCATTTTTTGCGGAGGCGTTCTTCACGGAGGCATCGGGTATAACCATGGTGGTGAAATACCGACCCTCTTTTTGGACGCTCTTGTCCCATCTGACACGGAACATCGGCACCTTCTCTCTGGTGTAGTCGAGCTCCTAGATCTCCTCGATCCTTCTGAAAAATCGTTCCTTGATGGTGGCTTCGTCATCGGCATAGGATATCATCGTTACTCCTGAGTTCTGATAGTCGCTGCTCATGTCCCTTTTCTCGGTGTAGAATCTGTACCCGTTGATGTCATATGCCTGATATGTCCTCATGTTGTGCCCGGGGCCATTTGACAAGGCAACAGTTAGTTTTTCATCCTCCGTAGAAGGCGTTTGCGGGTCTGCGGGGGGATTGTCTTGAAGCTTCTCCTTGAACCAAGCCGTGAAGCTAGAGTTGTGCTCTCTTTTTACGTCTCCCTTCTTCCTCGGTCGACCAAGGTCAATGAACTTCTGCTCGATTAAGCTTTTGTGCTCTTCCACCCAAGGATCGACCAATTCAATGTGTTGTAGCACGACTCGGTGTGCCCTGTCAAAGTCGTCACGTCGACCCTTTGCGCCGACATGCATGGTGCTAAAGCCCTCGTGGTGGCCATATCCAGCGAGCCTACCGAGGTGCGTCCTTTTGGGCAGACCAACATGGTCATCCTCGTCGTCCGGTTTGGTGCGTAGATAATTCTAGCAGAAAGAGACGCACTCGTAGGTCAGAAAGCCCTTAGCAATGCTTCCATCTGGACGGGACCTGTTGCGTACGAATCCTTTGATAACACCGTTAAGCTTTTCAAACGGCATCATGTTGTGCAGGAATGTCGGCCCGAGATGATTGATGTCATCCACGACATGGACGAGTAGATGGACCATGATGTCAAAGAATACGAGTGGGAAATAAATCTCGAGCTCGCATAGTATCACGGCGATCTCATCTTGTAGTGTGTCGAGATGCTTCAAGCCAATCGACTTCCTCAAGATGACGTCGAAGAAGTTGCAGAGGCCAAACAACGTCTCACAGACGTGCTCATCCATTATCCCTCGGATCGCAACGGGAAGTATCTGCGTCATCAGCACGTGACAATCGTGAGACTTCATCCCGCTGAAATAGGCCTAGCTTTCCACACACCATGCAGCGGTTTCGTCCTCGGACGCTTCTTTCCCGGCAAAGGGCACTCTTCCCAGTTGTCCAACATATCTTGGATCACTTCTCCGCTCCTCGTACGTGGGCCTTTTTCGAGCTCTACTTTGCCATCGAACAGATCTTTACGCTTTCTGCATGCGTGATCCTTTGGAAGCCACATTCGAGTCCGTTGGAACACGGTATTCGATGAACCGGGATCCCTTGGTAGCTGGAGATGCGGGGTCTTATCCATGCACTTGACACATGCTTTGTGTGTGTGGTTCACCTGGGCAGACACGTATGCGTAACCTGGATAGTCCTGCACCGTCGTGAGCAGCGCGGCTCTCATAGGGAAATAATCTCATGTGTATGCGTCCCACGTATGGGCTGGCGTCTCCCACAGCGTGGCTAACTCTTCTTTCAGCAGCCCGAGATACAGATGCATGTCGATACCTGGTTGTTAGGCCCCTGAATCAGAATACACATGTGTATGTATCTCTGCTTGGTGCACAGCCAGGGAGGGAGGTTGTACGACCATACAAACACAGGCCATGTGCTATGTGTGCTACTCTGGTTGCCAAACGGATTGAGTCCATCGGTGCTCATACCAAGCCTGACGTTCCTTGGATCGCCCCCAAAGTCTGGAAAGTCAATGTCTAGTGTGTTCCACTGGCTAGCGTCCGAAGGGTGTGTGAGGATCTTGCCCTTATGTGGATCATCTTCGGCCGGCTTCTTCCTTTCCGCATGCCATTGCATGAGCTTTGCTTCCTTAGGGTCCACGAAATACCGCTACAGACGGGGAGTGATAGGAAAGTACCATACCACTTTCCGAGGAACTTTCTTGTTCCCTCTCTTGTATCGTCCTTGGCCACACACCGGACATGTGGTTCTATCCTTGTACTCGTCCCGATAAAGTGCGCAGTCATTAATGCAGGCGTGGTACTTAAAATATGGTAGGTCGAGAGGACATACGATTTTCTTGGCCTCCTCGATACTAGTTGGACACGTGTTCCCCCTTGGGAAGACGTTCTTGCCAGAATCTCATGTTTTTGTTGAAGCATACGTCGGTCCATTTGCTTTCTGCCTTCATCTCCAGATCCTTGAGCGTTATGTTCAAGCGGGTATCCTCGGGCCGACACCCAGGATACAATGGAGTTTTCCCGTCTATCTCCATCTGCGCTAGCTTGGCTTTCTCCTTGGCATCAGCTTTGGTGTTGCTCGTCTCCCTGAGAAGCAGTTCCTGAACATGAGGGTCCTGCAAGGCCGAGGTTAGCCGCGTCGTTTGTGTGTCTGTGTCTTCTCCACTAGCACCTCCTTCGTGATGATCATGATGTTCGTCACTGCCATCATCTCCTTCGTGTTGATCATCATGTCCGCCGCTGCCGACATGTCCTTCATGATCATGATCATGTCCGCCGCTGGCATCTCCTTCGTGATGATCATCATGCCCTCCCTCATCTTTAGGATCGTTGACGTCCTCATCATCTTCAGAATCATAGCCGCACATGAAACCACGCGTGAGCAGGTGATTCTCTAGGTCTCCGGAATCAGGGTCAACCAAGCTCCCGAGATTGCATGTTCGACACAGACATCTTATGTAGGTCCTCTTGTTCAGAATCATGTCAGCCACCGCGCGTTTCTTGTATCTAGCTGCTCGACCTTCGCTCATGTGTCTAACCATGGTTTCCTGCGCGGTATAGAGCAAAAAGAGAGAGTATCTTAGAACCACAACACCATCATGCACACACACACATGCATGCATGCCCGCCGGAAAAATTCAGCATGACATCTCCTAAAAATGGGACATATGGATAGTGAAAAAATTTGCCGAAATAGAAATTAATCGACATTTCGGCAAACATCCATGCACCGCCAGAGCAAGCAACATGCTTTCTTCTTCGTCACCTGCAAACATTCATGCACCACATCCATGAAAACACACCATCCCTCTCGCAATTAATAAGAAGGCTTCACAAACATAAGCATGCACACACATACACACCGCACCGACGTCCACCCTCCACACAAAACATCCACATGCATGTGCTCCAACAACTCACCTAGTAGAATCGTTACCGAGCCAAGTCCGCGAGGAGATAGTGTTGTTGTTGTTGGAGAACAAGATGGATGTTGGAGGAGAAAAACTAGTTGGTTTAGTAGATCTACAACAATTGGAGAGGCTTCCCCTCACAAAACTATGAAGCAAGGTAGGTTCAACAACCAAGAATGGAGAAAAAATGGAGAAATTGAGGTGGTGGGGAGGAGAAGGACGAGCTAGATCTAGTTTGGGGTGGTGGGTGGAGAAGAATGGAATGGTGGTGGTGGGTGGGGGTGGATGCCAACTTGTAGATTTGGACGAAGTTATCAGTGGCGCATATTACACTAAATGCTCCACTGATAAGTGTGCCACCTTTTCAGGTGGTGGGCCCAAGACTTATCAGTGGCGTGTTTACTACTATATGCGCCATTGGAGGACCAAGTATTAGTGGCGCATATCCTGAATGCGCCATTGATATTCCTGCCACCTTTCAGAGTGGTGGGGTCCAGGTGGGGCCCACATAGTTACCAATGGCGCATGTAGGAGAGGATGCGCCATTGGTGAGGATAATATCAATGGCGCATATTGCATATGCGCCACTGATAATAATATATCAATGGCGCATATGGATATATGCGCCATTGATATTTGGTCCACAGGCCTCCAGAGTGCCGGGCTCACATTATCAGTGGCGCATTATTTGTGATGTGCGCCATTGGTTATAAATAATATCAGTGGAGCATATTTTTAAATGCGCCACTGATAATTACTAGTGGATCATATTCAAAACAATGCTCCACTGATAATAAATCTATCCATAAGCCTTTCTCTAGTAGTGATAGCAGCAATCCAGTCCAGATCTTTGAGGGCTTCAAACACTTTCTTAGGTTCCACCATGTATATGTGAGCTTGATGCTCACCGAAGCTTGCTAGCTCTCTTCTTGTGGACACCCTCCGTCTGAGATCACCTACAACTTTGTCAAGAGTGTGACCCCTTAATTCAAGATTCTTATCTGCATGAGCTTTGTGATGAAGTTCAATCAACTTGTTGTTTCTTGGAGGAATATCTTCATCATTTGAGTCTTCATTTGAGTTACTAGCTTTGGCTTGATCTCTAGTTTGATCAGTAGGAATTGAAGATGATGAATCTTGCCCTTGATGTTGATCACCAGCCATAACAAGAGGCTGTTGCTATTTTGAAGTCTCAGGGCCGAATAATCCGGCTGAGGGAGCGGCCGAATAACCCGGCCTGGGAGAACTTGGTCCATCTTGACAGTCTTGTAAGTTTCTGGCTTGAGTTGAATCAGGGTCGGAAAATCCAGCGTCTCACGGAAAATCCGGCATGGAAGTCGCATCAGGTCCATCGTCAATGTTTTCAGTTCTGCCAGTCGAGGTAGGTTGACTGGATAATCCGGTGTCCACTAGATAATCTGGCCTGGAGTTTTCTGGAGCACTTGATGAATGATCTCTAGCAGTTGGAGGTGTTGGTGTAGAAGTTTCTCCAACAATTGGAGCATGTTGAGCTTGTGTCGATGAGGGCTCTACTTGAGTAGAGCATTGTCCTTCCCAGTCCGCCACAAGGGGTTCCTCAATAGGGCGGAAAAATCCCACGCCCATTCTTCCTATGGCATCTTGGGGTATTTCAACATCTGCATCACAAACATCAACTTGCCCCGCATGGGAGCCATCATTTTCTTCAAACACCACACTACAAGATTCTACAATAGTTCCGGAGAGCTTATTGTAGACTCTATAATTGTGGGATTTGGCACCATAACCAACAAAATACCTTCTAAAGCCTTAGACTCTAATTTAGATAACCGAACTCCTTTGATGAGAAAGAAACACTTACAACCAAATACCCGGAAGTAGGAGATATTTGACTTGTTACCGGTAAGTATTTCATAATGTGTTTTGTCCAAGATTTTTATGGAGGTATAGCCGATTGGATGAGTGGCATGCGGTAGAAATTTCTTCCTCCTAGAAGTTATACGGTGACTTGAATTCAGCCAACATAGATCTTGCCATATCCATTAAAGTCCAGTTCTTCCTCTCGGCAACACCATTTTGTTGAGGGGTGTACGCAGCATAATATTGGTGTGTTATCCCCTCTTCACTTAGGAATTCATTCAGAGTGTAGTTCTTGAACTCGGAGCCATTATCACTTCTAATTGCCAAAATAGGAACATTGTGTTGACGTTGAACCTTGTTGGCGAAATAGATGACTGTTTGTTGAGTCTCGCTCTTCAACTTGAAGAAGTAAACCCATGTATATCTTGAATAATCGTTAACGATTACTAGGCAATATTTCTTCCCATCGAGACTTGTATGAGATGGAGGACCAAAAAGGTCCACATGAAGGAGCTCCAAGATCCTCTTTGATGAAATATCTTCCTTCGATGGGGAGAGTCGTGCATTTTCCCTTCAACACAAGCCCTACAAACACGATATTTGTCAAAGGAAACATTTTCTTTTAGTCCAAGGATGTGGCCACCCTTGTGAAGACTTTGCAAAGTTCTCATATTAACGTGGGATAGTCGGCGATGCCATAGCCAGCCCGCGTCGGCCTTCCTGAAAAGACACATCGGGCCTGTAGTAGTTTTCCCCGAAAAGTCCACCACATACAGGTCATTTTCGACATATACAACGAAAGCGACCTTTAGAGACTTGCTCGACAAGAGTACCACCAAATCACCATCAATAAAAATAGCAAAGCCCATCTTACCAAGGGCACGGACAGAAAGTAAATTGTAATCGAGGGTCTCAACAAGCATGACGTCCACGAGAGAGATATCGTGGGAAACCACAACCTTGCCAAGACCCAATACCTCAGATTTCGACTTGTCACCACAGGAGACGGTTATGTGATCATGGTTTGGCCGCATCTCTGAGATGATATCCTTGCTTCCGGTCATATGACTAGTGCACCCGCTATCGAGCACCCATTTGGACCCACCGGAAGCATAGCCCTGCAAGAAAGTTACTTCTTGGTTTTAGGTACCCATTTTTCAATGGGTCCTCTCATGTTAGTGACAAGGGTCTTGGGAACCCAAATAGACCAAGAAATGTAACTATCAAATGGACCAACATAGCTAGCATAGACATCATCATAGTAATCACAAAATAATTCATAATTAGGATTGTTAGCCCCAGTAAAACCAACATAGTTAGTCTTGTAAGTGGTTGTGGTGCTTGTCCTTGTTTGAGCAGTTTTGCTCCTCTTCTTCTTCTTCTTCTTCTTCTTCTTCTTCTTATTATTATTATTATTGTTCTTTGTCTTGGGAACATAGCCAAGACCCTATTTTCCATTGTTTATCCTTTGCTTGTTAAGAATATCATCTAGGACTTGCTTACCTTTGGGTTGAGATCCTTTGACAAGTTTTCTTTCAATCTTGCATTTTCTTTAGTAATATCTTCATGTCCACATAATGGTGTGAAGGTGCTAGGCATATCATACTTGTCCAATTGAGTTTGGAGCTGATCATGAGACTCATTTAGAGTAGAGTGTTCACTCTCCAATGCCTTGTAGGCAATGTCAAGTTTCTCTAACTTCTCTAAGAGTCTAGCATGAGCAACCCCAAAATCGATCTTCTCATTCTTTATTTTCTTTACCTTAGCAAGAGCATTGTCACGTTCCTTTATGAGCTGGGTAACCACCTCTTCATGGGACTCCTCAATTGACTCAAGTTTCTCCTCTAAAGAGACTCATGTTTCCTCTTCTTCCTCTAGAGCGTTCTTCAAAGAGGCTATCTCCAAGGCATCTTCTCTTTCAATTCTCCCCTTCTCTTCAAGGAGTTCTTCGAAGTGAGCAAGTTGGCTCATAAGAGCATCAAAATGAAGTTTGTGCTCACCTTGCAAGTTAGTAAAAAAATTGTCCAAAGCAATAACTTCTTCTTTTATCCTAAGACTTGTATGATCATCCATATCAGCATTCATAGTAGTCTTAGGAAATGAGGAAATGAGGAAATGTAAGATGATACCTCAGACCCTCTTGCCATAAGGCAAGTGACGTTGTTGTTGATGACATTTTCGTTTGGAGAGTTGAAGAGAGATGTGGGGCTAGATGTGGTGGCTATAGCAGCCACCCCCGAGAGCTATCTTCATCCTCTTCATCTTCACTTGCAGATGAATATTCCTCTAATGCCACCAAGACAATTTTAGTTTTCTTCTTGTAAGGACCATTTTTATTGATAAATGGTTTTTTTCGAGGTGCCTTAGACTTTTCTTTAAGGATGAGGCTACCCCCATTGTCTTCTCTACTTTGATAAGGACACTTAGCCACAAAATGCAACTGGTCTCCACAATTGTAGCAAGTTCTCAGTTTTGGGCCATTCTCCTTTCACCCACTTGACCTATTCTTGTGCTCAAGTTCAGAATTTAGCCTTAGCTGGGTCCCTCCAAAAGTTCCTTGCATAGAAGGCCATGTACTCACCATGAGCACGCTTGACCTCCTCCGGACAGCTCATGGAGACAACATCGTACCCTCTATCATCCTCATCTTGTTCAATAACATTGGCCTTTAGAGAAACATTAACTCCTTTTTGCATCCTAATTGCCTGAGCTCGAGCATCTTTGGCGTTCTTAGCTGCTACCTTGAAGGCTGCCATTTCTTGCATGACTTCATTGGAAGTCATTTGGTGGTAGTTGTTTCTACCTTGCAAACTCTTCAAGTTCGTTGGCTCAAATGGCATGAGGGCACTCACATATTTCCTTTTGATCCAAGCATCATCAATGTGAGTGGCCCCATGCTTTCTAAATGTTGTTGCAATGCTCTTGAGCCTTCTATACATGTCTTCATGGTCCTCGCCATCCAACATGTAGAATCCTTCAACTTCATTGCTTAGAGCATCGTACCTATTTCTTCTCATGCTTTCATTGCCGATGAACAAGTCGGTGAGAGCATCCCAAGCTTCTTTTGCAGTATTAAAGTGCTCAATATGTGGCATGTCCTTGGGGCCCACACCAAGCTGAATCATGTGAAGAGCCTTTGCATTTAATTGACTGTCCACAACTTCTCTTCTTGTCAAGTTAGTGGAGTCTCCAATATGAAGGACATCTTCAATGATCCTCCAAAGCTCAATCGACGAACTACACACATGAGATTTCATTAAGAATTGCCATTGATTAAATGAAGATGCAGTAAGTTTGGGTGGATCACCCCTATTGTTTATATGAGGGTGAGGGATAGGTGGGTCGGGAGAATATAGGTGAGATACCTCATTATAATCCTCCTTACCACTTCCCTTCTTGGAAGCGGAGCCATTATTTTTCTAACCCACCACCTCATCTTCCTTAGAGTCGGCATGAGCCTTATCCTTAGATATAGGAGTGGTGGCCTCAGAGGAAGATGGAGGTGGGGCTGTAGATGAGGTGAGACGAGCAATCATTTGCTGCATCTCTTCCATTTTGGTCTCAAAGGATTTCAACAAGGTTGTTTCCAACGTCTTGAGGTCATCCATTGTGACTTTGTCCACAACCTCACTCCCATTTTCCTTAGTACCCATACTTCTCTTAGGCGGTTAAGCCCGAATAAAGAGCCTAGGCTCTGACACCAATTGAAATGGATCGTATGGGCACCTAGAGGGAGGGGGGTTGAATAGGTGCTACTTCAAATTTTAATGCTTTTTCAATTTTAGGCTTGACACGAAAGGTAAATTCTCTAGATATGAATCTACTAAGAATTTCCCTATATGCAAACCTAACTACAAGCGAGTAAAGGCGAGTAAGAGTGATGAACGAGGAAACCATAGTGGAGCACGCGGAGACACAAGATTTGTTTTACCGCAGTTCCTTCCTTGTTAAGGGAAGTACATCTGCGTTGGAGGGGTGGGCGGTACTAAGACCACCACACCACAATAGGCCTCACCCTGTTCTGCGATTGATCTCGCCACCAAAGGCCTGATCCACCTTTCCACTATTGGTACCCTTCGAGGCAGGAACCGATGCCTTTACACAACTAGCGAGGCACAACTCTACAACCGAATTTGAGGCTCCCGTATTGACAACAAGCTGCCACAAGAATAAATGTTATCAATATCGAAACACTAGATCTAGATATTAACAAGAATACTAGATCGATAAATCTCCAAGTGAATGGAGTGGAAGTGAAGCGCTTGATTCGTGATGTCGATGGATGAAGTCTCCTCCTTCAATTCCCCTAAAGATCAGAGCCTTCGGGTGGTTGAAGTGGGAGATCTTGAATGAGAGCTTTTGTAACAGACTAGTACTTTTTCGAATGAATCAATAGATCTGACAGGAGGGGTGATTGGGGCTTTTATACCCCCTGCCCAAACACATAAGTTGGATAAGTCTGGGGACGGATTATTTGGCCTAAGTGAGGTCCGAGTTATCCGACCTAGGGAAAGATCCACCCCAGCCTCGGATTATCCGAGGGATAATCCGCCCCCGGACAGAAGGTCGCGCCGAGCCACCCTTGACAACTTCTCTCGGGGGGCGGATTATCCAGCCCAAGAGAAAGGCCAGATTATCCGGCTGGGGGAAACTCCCCAGCCACAGATTGTCCGGGGGGATATTTCACCCCCAGACAGAAGGTCACGCCGAGCCTCCCTTGGCCACTTCTCCCGGGGGCGGATTATCCGGCCCAAGAGAAGGCTAGATTATACGGTCAAGGGAAAACTCTGCCCTAGCCTCGGATTATCTGGAGGATAATCCTCACCCAGACAGAAGCTCACACCGCGGCCAACCCTGGCCAAAAGGGTCAGGCCGGATTATCTGGCCCTTGATGGGGGCGGATTATCCGGCCCCCCCAAAAACATGTTTTCTTACCTACAGCACTTTAACAAACATGAGGTACTCCACAGTATTGTTATCTAACACATGAAACACTAGAGATCATAAAATGTTCTTTTACTTACCCCTGCAGATTCGGTCGCTGCGCCCTAGCTTCAGCCGCCGGGCCGCCGCGCCACCCCAGATCTGATCGTCGCGCCTCCCCTGCAGCTCTCATCGCTGCCCACCCCTACAGCTCTAGCTACCGTGCCGCGACCCACCCCTGCATCTCCGGCTGCCACGCCGCGCCGCCCCTGCAGCTCCGTCCGTCGTGTCGCGACCCGCCCTGCATCTCCGGCTATCGCGCCGCGACCCGCCCCTGCATCTCCGGCTGCCGCGCCGCGCCACCCGTATAGCTTCAACCACCGCGCCGCGACCCGCCCCTGCATTTCCGACTACCGCGCCGCCCATGGATGCATCACGAAGTAGCAAAACACTCAGCTGCTCTCAATCGCGCTGCCGCGACCACGAGGGCTCCCGCCTCCGTAGCCTAGGCTCCCACCGTCGCCAACTTCTCTAGGGACACGAGCCCACGACACAGTGCTCCGACGCTGCTACAATGGCATTTTTTCTTTGCTACATACGTTTCTTGTTTTTGCTAAAATAGTGCAAGTGTTTGCTACTTCGTCTTCGGCGAAATTTCCAGCAAAGTCTTTTTTCGCTACAGATGCTGAACGTTTTTGCTATATCGGTTTTCTAGTTCTGGTACAATAGCGCAAAGTTTCTGCTACAATGTCTCCCGCGAAGTATCCTAGCGAAAATCTCTTGCGACGTCTCCGGCGAACTCCTTTTTTTGCTACAAATGCTGAACTTTTTTGCTACAACTGTATCGTGGTTCTGCTACAATAAGTTAATTTCTGCTACGATATCTCCGGCGAAATTTTTGCTACACGGTCATCGGCGAAAGTCTCCGGCGAGTCTTCGGTGAGGTTGGGTTTTGCTACATTAGTACAACTTTTTTGCTACACGGTCGCTGGCGAGGTCTAGCCTATTTTTGTATTTTCTAGGCTGAACCGTTTTTGCTACATGTAGCAAAATCGGGCATTATATAGCAAAAACGAGACGCAGTGTAGCAAAAGCGGAAATTAGACGGGACACGTATCAGCAGGAGGACCCGGGAGATCGAAAGTTTTGATCCCCGAGGACGCGTAGCATCTCCCTTAAAGTAAGCATTAATCCTATCTATAACCGTGTCAAAGTAAGGATCGCTCTCACCTCACGGTATTTGAGAGTTATAGTCATGCATAGGTAACACAAATAAATTGATGGAAGGTAACACTAACACTAACCTACAGTAAAAAAGGGTCATCAGCTCCCTGCCTTCTAATGTTGGGTGTGCATGTCACGGACCATCTTAAACTAGATGTCAGACAGTAACCAATCAGTTAAGTAGAGAAATTTAATAAGGAAATCCTAAATGATATTTACAATTACAAATTCATTAGAACTTATATGTAGCCTAGAAAATTCACCATCATCCATGGGGTATTTATTTATATAGGTGGAGGTTGCATCAAACACCACATCAAACATATTTAACCATAATACAGCAGGAAGAAATCATCTAAAGGTTTATGTAGCCTAGAAAATTGACCACTAAAATAAACGTGAAAAAACACTGTTATAAGCTAGAATACTACTACTGACAGGTACTTTTTTTGAAAAACTGCTGATAGGTACCTAAGAGCTAAACATTATTCCTAGATAGAAATTCTATCTGAACCGCACCACCTAGACTTGTGCTAAATCAACTTTAATATTGCAATACTCGGATATCTTGAAACAAGCAAATGAGCAATTGCACATAAATTATAATATTTTTACTTGTAATCAACACAATGATCAAATGGAAGAGTTCACCTCGAAGCAACCAACTCAATTGAGGACGCCATCTGGAAGCACTCCTTGCACCTGAATAAAACCGGCAAGGAATCTACGTATCAGTGATCACAACAAATAAGTGTTTGAACAGTTAGCACAGTTCAACTATGACCCATGTTTTCTCAGGGAAAATTGATTATACTTAAGAAGAAGGAGTAAATATGGGGCGGTGATACCTCAAAGAGGAATGAATTTCGATGAGGCAGCCCGTAGCTCGATCGGTGGTAGGCACGTGCTTGGGGATGTACTTGGCGTAGATAGGCGCGGGATCGGTTGATTAGACCGACGGTGCACCGTATGAGCCATGGCGTGGACGACGCGTAGATCGGATTCGATGGCGACGTTGTCGGTGAAGTCTCGGATGATGACGACGAAGAGGATCCGAGGGGGACAGCCGTGGTAGCCTTCCGAGGAAGGCGTAGCAGCCGTCCGCGGTGCACGGCAGCCTGCCGAGGCAGGCGCAACAGCGGAGGAGGCAGACACACGGGCGCGATGTAGATCCTCGATGCCGATGGTCGGAGTAGAGGCGCGGTGAGGGCGACGGCGGTGGGCGACTTAATCCGATCTAAGATCGATAAACCAAAAAACAAAACCGATCAAGAGATCGGAAAAAAAAACTTAAAGGGCAGCCGATCACGGATCGGCGGACGAACCCTGCGTAGTTGCGCGGTCCCCAACGGAGATCATGTAGATCGACCTCCCGGGGGCGGCGAGACGCAGAAGCATGTGCGGCGGCTAGGTCAAGGATCTTGCCACTCTGATACCATGTAGAAGGATGGAGAGGGAGAGAGATTGGCGAAATATGTTGGATATATTATTGAGCCTCATGAGCGAGTATATATAGGCGTACAGAGGATTATCTTGGCGTACGAGTCAAGTTATGTTAGAGTCCTAACTATCCTAAACTACCATAATAACCGTGTCCGTATCATACTTTAACACACCCTCCTATCGTCCAACTACTCCAATCGCCGTCTCCTTGCTCGCCCACACCGCCAAGCACTTCAGGTGTTGGACCCTCAGCAGGAAGCCGGTATCGCATACGTCTTCTCGGAGGTATCCTTGCAAAGCAACACAGCCTGGTTACCTTCCGCTCCCTCACCGAGTCGCCGGCGAGCTCCCACACACCATTGAACTACCTTCAATCCATTTACACAGAAACTAACTTCAAAAGCAAAAAAAAAATATTTACATGAACTACCGATAATCAAATAACTTAATCTTCAATAAATTAATTAATCCCAACAACACATTAGTAAGAACATTTGTGAGGGTACCTTGCGGATGCAACCACCTAGTTCACTAGAACCTTGTTTAATTGGGGCAAACACGCTGATGGCTGTAATCTCTTTTGTCGAAGATTATGTTTTCCCGTAGTGAGCTGTAGAAAAAAGGAAAAAGCCGAAACACCTGACCATTTTGATCGCCATAATCGAGAAGGACTAGCAATTTTAAGCTCACCTCAACAAGCCGAGTGGCCGGGCATCACACGGGATGAAGACGGGGCAGGGATAGAGGCAGCCGTGCAGACGGAGAGGGCCGGCTTGGATCCTCCTTCACCATCCAAACTTTCCACGTCTTCATGATTTCCTCCAAGCAAAAGGGATTTAGAGAGAGAGAGAGGAAGGAACCTGCAGATCCTTCCTTAACCATGAAGAGGTGGAGAAGGCCAGGCAGTTGTGCCTGCATCGTGGGATCGGCCAGAGCTTGGGGATAGAGGACGTCATGAGGAGGCGAGCGTGAACAGGAGAGGAGGGACGCGCGAGCGAGAGGAGGAGGATGGCGGTGGCTCCCTAGGAGATGATGCGCTCGTAAGGAAGCACGGAAGCGAGGGAAGCGCAGGCGACGGCTGGAGGGGATTATGCTGGGTAGGGTTTCTACCCTGTCTTTTTCTACCACACACTAAGTTAAACGAATGGTTTAGATCCACTTACAATCATGATTCAACTCCATCTGATGGTTGAGGTGTGCCAAGATCTGTGGTAACCTCTAGGGGTGGTACCAATTACATCTTTAGATTCTAGCTTCAAATATAGCACGTCTGGGAGATATAGGTAGATGGCAACTTTTCATGATTTTTCCAAAAATAAGCCAGCGCCTTCTGGATATAATAATACTAGGACAATGCTCGTGCGCTGCTCCGAGTTGCTTCGATGAGAGGCAACTCAAGGATATAACCTCTGGTTCATTCTTTTGATCAAACTGTATAGCCATTTTTTTTCTAATAGTAAACATGCACATGTGTTGCAACAACATGATGAAAAAATCTATCATTAGTACGTACAAAGTAAGTTCTCATTGATACAGATCGTTGTGTGTGACATCTAAACCAGACAATTTGAGCTTGTCTACGGCACGACATGTGCTAGCAAAGTAATGTGTCTCCATCGTCACCTCACCTGATTTCGTGAAGACCTTCGCCTCCCTCGGAGTTGGGTAATGGGGAAGCATAGATGGTAGAAAAATCTTAGAACACTGATTTTGAAATTTACAAATGAAGTAAATAAATTATAAACTATATTCTGATTATGATATTGATATGTGTAAGTGTAACACTTACCGTCAGACATAGAAGTGAATTCCCGGATGAAAATTTTGCAAGCTCTTTAGCATGTTGCATCACAACCAAAACCAAAACTGAGATATTTCCAATAAAAAAAATAGCGCGCTAACTTAAATAGCGCGGGCTTCAAAAAAACGCTACGAACGCTATAGCGTGCTATTTTTTAAAATAGCGTTTCACAAAAAAATATGAAAAACAAGATTTCAGTAGCTACAAAATCACAGATATAGCATTCTACAGCTATAAAACCACAGATATAGCATTCTCCAGCCAAACATCAACTAAAGATAATTTGCATAGTTCATAACTCCATATCACATAGCCAAAATCACAACCATAGTTCAGAATTCACACACACTAACATAGAGTCATAGACACGTAGTTCACATAGTCCAGAACACAACCACAAGTTCAACAAGGATCAAATAAACATCATAAAATAGTAGCATAAAATTACTTAATCAGATGAACAAGATGAATGGGATTAGAAATTTAGGGTAGGTCACTGGGCCAAAATGGGCTAGAATGGGGAATGAGCTACTAAACATCAACCAAAAAAATAGCGCCGCTACGACGTAACGTCAAATAGCGCGCATAGCGCCGTATTTAGCGCGTGTAGCGCCATAGCGCCCCTGGAATGTATAGCATAGCGTCCAGCTCCTGAAAACGCTATACGGCGCTAATAGCGTTAAATAGCACATTATTTTTTCCGTTGGATTTCACATCTAAACTTTGAGAAATTGATCTTTTTATCTAGTAAGGATGTAGTGCAGCTTGGTAGCGCGTTTGGTTTGGGTACAGTGTGCACCGACTGCCCTTGAGCAAGATATGGCGTGTTTGAATTGTTAAACACCTTATTTAGCTATGCCTTATTTCCATTAGATGTTTTATCCACAAAGTTCTCAGCACCCTTTCTTGTTTTCTTTCACATAGACCGCCGAATTCATCACATATGACCTGGCCTATATCGTGTAACGATAAGAGAGAAAGCAGTGCCATAGCGTGCTCCCTCCCTCGGCGACATGCTGCCGCGCTACCACTCGCACATGGCGTGGCTGTGCTCTAGTCACTGCCCGTAGCTCTGCGCTGTCGTCATGGCACTCGTGCTGCTATTCCTTTCTTTCATAGTTCACAAGTTGATCCCGGGTGTGCTACCGGCAAATGAACACTTCGAAAACACCTACACAAACCTGTCTTGGGCAAACGCATTGCACAAGGATTGTTTCTTCGTGTTGGGGACAGAGAGAGCTGGTATCAACCCTTGCCTGTAGCCCATGACGAGCCCTTATGTCAGTTGTCCAAAGTCGGTGTTTGACTGTTGACCAGGTAATGATTTTAACCTTCAACATCACCTTGTTCTTCCAGATGCAGCTAGCTGTCTGCACCCTTACCAAACTTTGGTTGGCACAACCTCTGTACGTAGACTGAATGCCAATAGTCAGCCATCCACTGGTACAGAGGTTTGACTGAATGCCAATACGCCGAAATTCAGTGAGCACCAGTGGATGCTAGTAACTGTTTTGCCTGATGATTCGGAGTACTACTACGGTGCTTGGGTGAAAAAGTCAGCCACCATGAATGACAGATGAGAGCATACTAACACTGGTCCATGATTCCCATGTCACCTAACATGTATAGAGATTAAGCAAGTGAAATAGGGTGGATATCTAGTTAACACTCTGCTGCTATAGTAGCCGGTCCAGTCAGGGATCGGATCAAAGTGGACTGCCGGCGTGAGGAATCTGGAGAGCACGCATGGCAGCCAAGGAAGCAGGGTTGCGGTTCTTGGCGGAAGAAGACAGTGTGGCAAGGGCCAGGGGTGTTGGGCCTCTGCACGAAGGCTGGCCCACGAAAGCACGCGGGCGCTGGGCCTCTGCCCGAAGGGCTAGGGTCATGGAGCAGAGCGCGCGGACGAAAGCTGGCCGACGGAGGTTCTCCTCACACTGATAGAAGCAGAGGGAGGCGCCGGCTCCTGGAGGTTGCAGAGGATGGCAGTCGGCTCGGAAGGCGACGTCACGGACGAGGGCGCGCGGCGGCAGCGGGGCAGAGGCGAGGAAGGCGACGAACTGGGTGAGGCCGCTGATGGCGGGGACACGAGCGAGCAGAGGAGGAGCTCGGGCTCTAGGCTGGCGGTGATCTCGGGATGGAGACGATAGGCGGGAGGTCGGCGACGTGCAGACGTGGTCGCAGGGGCAGAGCTCGATGGCGGCGGCGGCTCGGACTGGGGAACTCGTGGAGGTGCGTGGCGCTGCTGCAAGGCCGAGGGTGGCGCGCTCGCGAGGACGAGCTAGGCGGGGAGGTTAGGGAGGCGACGGCGGGGATCGAGGCCAGGTCACGGCGATGACGGGGATCGAGGCCAGGCTGCGGCGCTGCACTGGGATGATGGCCTGTTTAGCGGAGAACTGGGGGCGGTCAGTCGCTTGCGGGGTGAAAAAAATAACGTTTCTGTGGCAATGTGCGTAATATGTGTTTTGGTGGAGGGTAAAAGGGTAAAAAATGCTAGTTGACCAATCCTGGCCAACGGGCCGGCCCGGCACGGCCCAGGCCCGGCACACGCTAAACGGGCCTAGCCCGGCACGGCCCGTCGCAGCCCGCCTAGCTCACGTGCCGTGCCGGGCCGGCACGGGGGCCTGCCTCCGAGGCCCGGGCACGGCACCCGAGCTAGACGGGCCGGCCCGTGGCACGCCAGGCACGCGGGCCTGTCTTTCTTTTTTGCTGGCTCGTCCAATGAATATACAAAAAGGGCCGAGTTAGACTAATAACAGCAAAGTTTCCTTGTCTTGGTGGTTGGGGTGGTTGGTTCTCAAGGTGAGGTCGTGGGTTCGACTCCCAGGGGAGGACTTTTTGCCACTATATTTGATAAAAATCGATGCATGCGAGTTTGACGGGCCGTGCCGGGCCGGCCCGTGTGCCTGAGGCCTCGGCACAGGCACGGCCCCAGCCGGGCCACGGGCCGGCACCGGCCCGTCTGACATGTGCCGAGCCGGCCTTCTGGCGGGCTTAAGCCCGCGTGCCACAGGCCGGCACGCCTAGGCACGGCCCGTTGGTTAGGATTGTAGTTGACAGAAGTGTTTCCTCCTTTATTATTATGTACTAGCACATTTTCCCGTGGGTTGCTACGGGTTAACTTTGCAAGAAGTGTCTTGGTTAACCAAACCGCGTCTTGAAGTCTCTAATGCTTTTGAATCTTTTCCTTCCTCAGACCTCATCGAAGATTAAATTCACGAAAGTTGGAAGCGAATGACCACCATGGTGTCGGAGCAGAGCATAAAGCACTTCGGAATTTTAGGGGTGAAAATTGTGTGCGTTGCAACCAAAGAAAAAACAACGACATGAAAACTTGCTTAGGAGCTTAATTAAACTGAGTAGTAAATTGAAACATTCGTGGGAGGGGCCTGCTAGAGTTCTTAAACAAATTCTCAACCACACGAAACCAAACTTTGACTCACGCGCCTTTTTTTCGAGAACGCGCTGCGTGTCATTGTATTAAGTGAGAGAAAAAGATTTTTTATTGTTACAACTGTGGGGCTGCCTGAAGCCACACACGACGTCACTGAGAACTCAACCTATGTCTCTCGCTGGCTCATGTCTACTACGGTGGTGGCTGAGCCACTCATGCCATTCCACAGCTACGCGGTGCGCAAGAATTGTGGCGACGCATGCCTGACCTTCGAAAATGCGGGGCATTACGTTCAAGCCAAATACTACGCATGGTAAGCTAGCAGAGTGAGTTGACCGTGCATCTGTCCTTGGAGACCAACTTGGCGGAAGCCTGAGGCCACCACTCTTGGAGAATGGCCATATTATCGGGGGCGAGGTGAGGCCATCCGAACTCCCGGAGCACCTTGGCCCACACAACCTAAGCATAGGGATAGGTAAGGATGTTCTCCACCTAACTCTCGCACAGAGGGCTAGTACCTTGGTTAGGCAGGCTGCGCCGCTGCAAACGGTCCGCCGTCTAGCACCGGCCATGAATGATGAGCCAAGAGAAGAACTTAAACTTCAGCGGAAGGAATGAGTGCCACACATGCGCAGCAGCGGACAGTGTCGTCCGGCCAACGAAGCAAGCAAGGTACCCATCTAGCGTTGTCTAACTCCTAACCACCGTCGGTGTAAATAAAATAAATACAGGTTCATGGCATCCTATTTATTGGAAATATAGTTGGCTATCTGAAAATGCTTAAGAAGGAAGATGTGGAAAAGCATGTATGTGTGTATTTATTATAGCGACCATGTACGTACATGTACGTGGGCTCCATTGTGATAAAACATGTAAAGCAGAAGAAGTTGATCCCACGTGTCGTTGAAATTTGCGAGGGGTGCCAGGTGATGGAAAAGAAAACCGGTGCTGCTAACGTATAAGCTTATGGGTCGCACCAGTAAAGGATAAGGCATTGGCCTTATTCAATGCGCTCCGTCCTCCTCGCCCGCCAGGACCCAGGCTATACTTTGCCCGTGGCCAACGATGAGGTAGATGAGGACCTCTGCTCTACGTGCCTTACCAAATTGGCAGTTCTCCATCCACCACCGCTCCTCCTCCCCTTCATCTGTCAATTTGGAGTACTAGACCTATGAGAAATCAAGCTGGTCAGAGGAGGCCGGAGGGTTGCTGGGTCGCGCCGGTGAGGCCTCGAACAATCCATCCACAGGAGCAGCGGAAGACAACAATACCAGTCAAAATCCCCGATCAATTTTTCCAGTAGCGGCGCTGCGCTGCCCTATTCCCCAACCTCTTGAATGGGCGCCTGTTCGGGCGGACGTCTCCAGCGGCCGGAGCGGACGGCATGGAGCCCCTCCATGTCCTGGGGATGTGAGCACAGAACGACCGAGCAAGAGCAGGCCACCGTGCGCCGCCGAATAACAGGGGATTTGGAGCAATCCAATCCGGCGACGGTAGGTCGGGGTCTTTTTTTCTCCAAATGAACCGTTTAAAACTCAACGGTGGCATGGTGGGTAATATTTTTAAAAAGTCAAGGGCAAAATCGTCTAAAAAAGCTGGTTGACAGAAGCGATCCGTCCTTTATTATTAGGTATAGATAGATATAGATTTGTGAGTATCTTGATCTCGAACGCTTGAGAACTGCTTGAGAACTTCTTATGTCTAATTCGTTGATGCCATTCTACCGTTTGTGTTAATTCTCAGTTGCAACTAGGTTGCAATACATTAAATTTCAGCTACACCCTAGTTGCAACTCATGTGTAACTTCCAAATTGCACGATTCACGAGGTAAATCAAATAGTGAAAGAGACGACTGAGTCCTAAGAAGTTCTCAGGCGACTGAGAACTAGCAAATCTGATAATGTTTATACATAGGACATCTCTAGCTCCTAAAATCTGAAATGGTTTGGAGTTGCACCCATTTAACTATTGCAGTAAAATTTCTTAACTCCCGAAGAAACAAGGGACATGCTTACAATCTCCTAACTTCTGCGCAAATACAAGGAATCGGCGCACTTCACTATCATAATTTCAAAAACAAAACAAAAAAGCTTCCCTATTCGCCTCTCTATAGATTTTTTTACTCGTGCCCTCGCCACTGCTTGAAGCAGCACCACCTTGTCTCCGACGTCATCTAACACTTCCTCTACGACGTGAATGGATCCCTACAACAACGCCAGGCCACGTCGCATCCATGCCCCACCACCCCCTCCACCGCGTGAATGGATCGTTGATGCCCTCTGCCACCCCTCCACTACGGGAATGGATCCCTCTAATGCTGCCATGCCACCTCATCTTTGATGGCCTCCGGCACCCTCACCACCATGTGAATGGATTCCTCTGACGTTGCCGCCCCACCTCCCCTCCGCCACCACCCTCCACTACAGAATTTTGTCTTGGTCAATTGAACAGTTCCACATATGATAACAAATATTTAGATGCTAACACTTCTCCCCAACCAAATTTAATTTCCACAATACATGGCTAGCTAAATCATTGGATGTCTTCGAATATTCATTCTCCATGTGAGGAGTGCATGATTTATGAACTTTATTGAAGAATTCATAAATAACTTAGTAGGTTTCATGGTTAACACCAAAATTAAATTTTCTCATAACCTCTTGATTGATCGTCTCTTTCAAGTTAGTATCTTTCGAGTTACTACCTCTGTTCTGAAATATAAGGCGTATTTCGTTTTCTTTAACCATGCATGTTGTCGAAATTGGATGACGGATGTCTAGGGGTGTCTCGAGTGACGTGGTTATGTAACAGGCAATCTACCAAAAATAGGCGAACGGGCATTTTCCTACTAATATGTTTTGGTGTTTGTTTACAACATAAGTGAGGCTTAACCATGTGCTAAGTGTTTAAGGTTATTATACTTGTCTTAGCACAAATTAGTGTTTTCCCTCTCAAAATTAAAAAATATAATCAAGTGCAAAGGAGATCTAAGGCTTCGACGTGATTTTGGGTCTTCTTTTTCATCAAGAGGGGTTCCTAATGGAAGGTTGTGGAGAGGGTCCTGAAATTCTAGTCGGTTTGTCTATGAAATCTGGAATATCCAATGTGAGTTGGGCAGACACTCCGGTGAGAATGTACCGGAGACTCCGATGTGAGAATACCAGAGATTCTGGTCTGGGTCGTACTTCAAGCTGTCGATATGGTGACAGCTTGTGGTAACCTAGATTGGAAACCACCTGGACTCTGGTCGGACACTCTGGATTTCGTAGGACAGGCAGGAGACTCCGATGCACTTGCGTCAGAGATTTCGGTGAGACCGGACACTTTGGAGTGTCCATGTTGGACACTCCGTGGTAAGTGAGCTACAACAACTATTTTTCTAGGGCACCTATATAAGGCACCTTTATTCTCCAAGTGAAGATTGCGGGTTCCACTCTCTCTCCTCCATTGTTGCTGAGCTCAGTCCTTGAAGATCTCCATCCCTAGCCACTAGAATTTGATGCCCTTTGGGAATCAAGGGAGGAGACCTAGACCTAGACTTCCACCAAGGGAATTTATGTTTCCCCACCATTTCTGTAAGAAGATTGTTGTTCTAGGGTTTGTGAAACCCTAACTTGAAGAATTTTACCTCAAAGGTCATCCTTTTGCGTAAGAGATTTGTGGTCGAGTTGGGAGCCTCCAATTTGGTTGTGGAGAAGTAACCCCAATATTTGTGCGAGGTTTCGGTTTCCATCAACAAGGGCACTTGCCGTGTCTTGATTTTCGACACTGGGGATAGGGATTCCCTTTTCTAGTTCGACTAGGGGCGCAACATCCGGCGAGCTAGATGGACACACACACACACAAAGAGAGACACATGTTTTTTACCTAGGTTCAGGTCCTCGATGTGAGGATCCCTACGTCCTGCAACTATCGATTATCTGGTGGATGATCACAAGTACAAGGGTTCCTTCCCCGAGAAGGATCTAAGCTAAACCAAAAAATGCCCTCTGTTCAGCCGACATGGGCCTCCTTTTATAGAGGTAAGGGACAAGGGTCGGTCTCTAAGTGGAGTGGACATGGTGTGCATGCCTTCAACGTGGCGATGTGCTTCTATCGCACCGCCGTGTGTCTCTTACGGTACGCAAGCTAACACTGGTGTCTGCCCCCAGCCATGATTTTGTTAGAGGTTGGTTCTCAGGTACGCAGTCCCCGGGCCTTTAGTTGGGATCCCGAGAAAGAATCGCTTAGGATCCCGGAGGCAGCGGGGCATGCATGGCTGCGACGTGGCACGTTGCTTCCTCTAGTGTGTGTGATGTGGTATAGTCGTGTTGTCGTCGTCGGAGGGAGGGCCTGATGAGGCGTGGCTAGAGGGAAGTTTGTTCCCCAGGTCAGAAATCATTGGTCATCTGTCCCCTTTTCTTTACCCGGGACATCCATGGGTTCTATGTCCTCGGGTCCAGCACTCGGGTAATCTTATCAAGCAGGGGCTTTGAGCTTATGGCACTACTTTCCCTTGGAGTTCCCGGTTCGAAGCCCGTTGTACCGCTATTCCTGAAATCAGGGAACCGATAGTAGCCCCCGGGTGAGGTGCCGCTTGCGCAGACTCTAGTGCACGGTTGTACCTCACCCATCGAGCGAAGGACCGCCTCCGTCTCGGGTAGGCCGTGGGGCTTCCTAGGCTTACTCCAAGGAATGCGTGAAGGAAACCCTAGAGAAGAGTCCATGGGACAGGTCCTCTGTCTAGGAGATCCCAAAAGCTAGCTCGGCAGTTAATGAGGGATCCTAGACTTCGACCAGCAGTGCCATTTGGCCTATTTAAGCGACCTTGTGGGGTGCTTCTGCTGGTGTGTTGCCTTCTTTCCTTCTCCTCCTTCCCTTCTTGAAGATTCATGGTTGCTTCACTACTCGCCGACCGTGCTCCAGCCTTAGGAAGGCTGCTTCTGCCGGTGCCGGAGGGCTTGCTACCTCTGGGCAATGGCGAGGCAGGTCGAGGTCGGCGAGGATGAGGTCATGGGTGTGCCCACCGCATAGAGTTCAATCGCCCCCCTCCTGTGGTAGCTCGGCTACCGTTGGAGACCAACCTGAGCAAGCCCGGATATTCCCACTGCCCTAATAACACATCTATCAGGACAACAGACCCGACACGCAGGGTGATCCCGTCTGGACTCACGCACTGCATAGCTAACTCGGCAGTGCACAGCCTTATTCTGCTCCTCTGGTATCTCAGCTACCATTGGAGACCAACCCGGGCAAGCCCAACTATGGCTATTATCCTGATAGCGCGTCTATCAGGGCAGCGGGCGAGACACGCAGGGTGATCCCACCTAGACTCATGCACTGCATAGCTAATTCGACAGTGCGCAACCTTATTCCGGAGCTCCTTATGGGTAGAATTTGCAAAGATGGTACTCGTGCGGGTGCTCAATATTCCATGATTTTTCTATGAGAGTACCATGTTCGGTCTCCAGGAAGACCACTCTGAGCCTAGAGACTTATACCACCTGGTAAGGTCCCTCCCACTTCGGTTGAAACTTGTTGTTTCCTTTCTCGGGGCGTGACCGGCGAAGGATGATGGTCGTCTTCTTTTATAGCTCGTGGCCGGACCCGACGGCTGTGATAGCGACGCGGTCTATGTTGGTAGTGAGCAGATCGCACATCAACCAGATTCTGAACCTCTTCAACAAAGTTGATGTCATCGATTCTTCACTCCCCCTGGGCGGCCTCTCATAAGCTTGCACCTAGGGGGTCTGTGTTATAGCTCGGTGGGCAGCACAGCTTCAACTCCATAGACTAGGAAGAAAGGTGTTTCTCCTGTGGCCCTCCTTAGGGTGGTCCGTATCAACAAAGGACAGTCGGGATCTGCCCGATCCAGTTCCATCTGCTGGTTTTGACTCGATCAAAGCACCAGGTTTTGAGCCAGTGCAACACCTCCACATTGAGGTGCTCCGCTTGCCCGTTACTTTGAGGATGCGCCACTGAGGTGAAACAGACCTTGGTGCCAAGGTTGTCATAGTAGGCTCTGAAGGCGCCACTGGTGAATGCTGAGCAATTTTTGTTGATGATCCGATTAGGTACGCCGCATCAGCATACAGTTCCCCGGATGAACTTGGCGGTGGCCTAGGAGGTGATATCCCGCACTGTCTCCACCTCGGGCCACTTGGTGAATTTGTCGATGGCGACGAATAGGTATTGGTACCCTCTCACCACGCGTGGGAGAGGTCCAACGATGTCAAGCCCCCAGACGGTGAAAGGCCATGACAGGGGGATGGTTTGAAGAGCTTGAGCTGGTTGATGAGTGTCCTTGGCATGGAGTTGGAAGGCGTCACAGGTTCTGACCAAGTAGTTGTTGTATGATAATGTCGTTGGACAATAGAACCCTTTATGAAATGCTTTCCCTGCCAAAGTCCACGAGCTGAGTTGACTCGAGCACTCTCTCTCGTGGATTTCAGCCAAGAGTTGGTGTCCTTCGTTGACATGGGTATGATTACTCGGGTGCTTATGGTTTGTTACCCTGGACTGGACAAAAGGATTATGGCCCATGAAGATTTCAGATGATAACCCAAGGAAGCAGCCGACAAAGACTTTGATTGTATTAGGAAAGAGACTATGAACCGACATTGTGTTGGTATTGTAATTACGCATATGTAAAACCTATCCGCATACAACTTTGAGACCCGGCTTATTATATATAGGACGGGAGAAGCCCAAGCGAGGGTACCAGAAATCTCCCAGGCAACTTGTAATAGTGCGATTTTCCCAATATTTAGGCGACTTTGACTCCATTGTTTTCTTGACATCCGACGAAATGTTCCTGTCCATCCTGGTGGAGACGATGGTGCAGCCCACCCATGGGAGTCAATATGATGTGTGGAGTACTAGGCATTAGAGACGATGGCGAAGATTCTGAATCAGATGAAGAAGTAGGCACTGTAGAGGATCAAGAATCTGGTGATGATGAAATAGACGAGGAACTTAACGATGAGGCTGGTATTCTAGTCGATGATTTGGGTGTTGAAGTAGAAGAAATTAAACATGACCACGAGTATCCTATAATTTCGGTCGGCACCGAGTTCAGGAGCATGCATGAGTTCAGGATGTCGTTCCAGCATTTTTGTATCAAGGGGGAGTTTGACGTTTATCGACTGAAGAACTCTGCCGAGAGGTATGAGGCCGTTTGCAAGTTAACATGGATGAATGGACGGGCCGAGGTACATTGTCCATGGAGGATAACAGCAAGATCCTTACCTGCGTCGACTGCAATTAGGGTATTGGGGCAATGAATGTAGCAAACCATTAGAACTCTCTCTCTCACTTTTCACTCTATAACTACAATTGATGTGCGATATCTTTCTGGCAACTAGTCGACTCCGCTTATCTTTTAAATGAATCTGTGTTGCAGGTGAACAGAATGGGCCCTCCACACATGTGTCTGACATGCAGCAAACTGAAATCCTCAATGGTTGATACAGAGTGGGTGGCTATGCAATCTATGTCCATACTAAAGGATAACCCTAAGGAGACCGCGAAGAATATTCAGACTAGCCTCGGTTCTAAATACAACATTGTCCTTCCGTATTACACGGTTTGGAAAGATAAAGAGAAAGCTCTGGGGGTCTTGCACGGGGATTGGACCAATAACTTCAGGATGCTGTACAACTTCAAGGCGGAGGTACAAGCTAGGTGTCTGGGGAGTGTTGTGGAGATTGGCACCGAATCAGAAGGTGGTAAAATATATTTCAAAAGATTTTTCATGCCGCTTAAACCTTGCATCGATGGATTCAAGGACGGCTGTAGGCCGTATCTGAGTGTTGACAGCACTGTCCTAACTGGCAAATGGAAAGGCTGCCTTCCATCTGCCACAACACTTGATGGTCACAACTAGATGTTCCTAGTGGCATTCGGGCTGTTTGAAATAGAAACGGAGGAAAACTGGGTCTGGTTTATGAAGCAGCTCAGGAGATCAATAGGCCACATGGATCCATTGGCTATATCCACGGATGCATGCAAAGGGCTGACGAATGTAGTGAAGGAGGTGTTCCCGCGAGCTGAAGGTAGAGAATGCCATGCCCATATGATGCTCAACTTGTACTCACACTACGCAGGCAACGTATTTCGTTACATGTTTCCTGCTGCTAGAGTTTACAAACCTAGTAGCAGCGATTATTTCATGAGCAAGATTTTTGCCGAAGCCTCTGAACTTCCAGAGTACTTAGCCATCCATCATCCGCACCTATGGAAGAGGAGTCAATTCAACCCTGACATCAAAGTTGATTACATAAACAACAACCTTGCAGAATGCCTGAATAACTGGGTGAAGGACATAAAAGTGCGTTCTGTTCATATCTTGATGGACAACATACGTGGTATGATCATGAAGCTGTTAAATATAAGGAGAGAGATCGGTAGGAGACTTAGAGGACATATGCTACCGCCAGTTGTACAACAACTGCACAAGAGGAACCGAGGACTTGCTCATCTTAAGGTTCTCCCGTCAACCAGTAGAAGCCGTGAGGTGGTCGATATGTCCAAGAGTGGCAAAAGGGATGTTGTGAACATCCAGCTGCGAGAATGCACCTGCTTAGAGTGGCAGCATACCGGGAAACCTTGCGACCACGCCTTGGCCTTCTTGGTGAAGAAAAAAACTCTACCACATTTGGATCAGTATTTGTCAGACTACTACTCTATGGAAAAGTTCAGAGTTGCGTACGCTGGATCCGTCGAGCCATGTACAGACCCATCTCAGTGGCCTCAAGTCCAACTGTCTTTCAAGCTTTGCCAGCCAGTTACAAAAAGGGGCAGAGGAAGACCCCAGGTGAATAGGTTTAAGAATTTTCTCGAGAAGAAGGGTTCGCCTTTTTATGCTACAAAGAAGGGCAAAAACAGATGCAAGACCTGCCATCTTATAGGCCATAGAGCAGCTGGATGTCCCCTTAATGCTCCCAAACCTAGGTATGAGATGGTACATTCACACAAAAAAATTGTTTATAGTATGTAGATATAAGGTAGTAATTCATGTACTATTTTTTTACAGGAAGCGCAAGGTAAGAAACAAGACAGCCGACTCAATGATTTTGCTGCGGGAAGAAAACCAAAACAAGTGGAGTGATGATGCCGGACAAGATTCTGCTGCTGATTGGCCTGACTTCCCTCGGCCTGGAGATGCAGGGTACGTGAAGGTAAGAAAATTGGCATCCAGGAAGAGGAAGAAGGTAGGAGATAAAGAAGCCAGTGGACGTGAAGGAAAGAGGAAGAAAGTTGGCACCCAAGCAGAGAAAGAGGGCTAGCAGTGTAGCAGCCTAATGATGTATTGAACTTGAACCTATATATGTAGTTCGGTTAAACTCTGGAGCTGTGTGCGTGGAACTTGTCGGGTGAAACAATCTACCTCTCGTACTCGGAGTAAAATGTATCGCGACTTTAGGATTTGATACGGCCGAGGGCACTAGTTGAATCCAAAACTGTGACTGTGCCACTACTATCTGAACAATCGCGATAGCTGAGCGGTTAAATCCTCTCCAAAATCGATGGGTGTTAGTGGCATAGACATGAGTTATTTATAGGCGCTTAATAAATCCCTGCTATTGGCATTACACTTATGATAAGTTTCTGGGCTGGAAAACAATTTCTTAAGCTGGCCGCTACACTCCACGAAGCAGCAACTTATTTCAGCTGCTGGACAACGACATGGCGACATAAACTGCAAATGCAGCAGATAATGCCCAGATAATGAGGAAATTGTGTCCACTATCTGGCCTAATCTTGAGCCCGTCTGTCTCACCACCTCCCTGCCCCTGCCTTCCCTGCACCTGGCGAAGCTCCCGGATCTCTCGCTCCATCGCACGAATCTCCTCTTTCTTGTCCCACACAGCATCACGCAGATCCTGAACAAGCTCTCTATGAAAACCTGTCAGTGGCTTTTCGATCCACACAAACTTGTCACAGCCAGTCCCCCTCCCTTCCTGCGTAGTAGATCGAAGGAAAAAAAAAATTACATTACGCTTTCCGGATCCGGGTTACCATTGTACCTATAGTAAGAACTTACCGCTCTGATGCTACAGTTGCTGAATTTTCCTGTAGTATTTTCGTCGGTTCATGAAATCCATCTCGGCATCTTCTCACCACACAAACACAGCATATCGGGGTAGTAATCATAGGGCGCCCTCCGGTACCTGATGGGGGCACCCGCCTGACGGCGTTGAGCCGACCCTGATTCCGCCCGAGACAGACTACACGAGCTGCGAGCCATGAGCGAGGGGAGCGAGGGCAGAGGAAAGAGGAGCCTTTGGATGTCAGGGTAGTGGTGAAGCGTGATTTATCCCTACTTAATTACTCGGGTAGAATCCTACCGTCCACATTCGGCTGATAGGTGGGGGACCTAGCGTGTGGACTTGTAAAAAAAACTCGTGCCTTCGTGGTTCAAAAGCCCTGTCATGCGCATTGGACGAATTTTTTGGGTACCTTGCCCGCGTACATATCACTGGGAGGTCTTTCTTAGGAACCAGAGACGCCTGGCCCACAATCTTACTCCCTCCTAGGAACTTTTCATGGCTCGCGCCGGCAGATCCATCCGCTCCACCGCTTCCGGTAGGGCTCGCCGCGGCGGATCCACCCCAAGATCTTACCGTCGCAGTAGCAAATGGCCATGGTTTCTTGAGAGGAGCGACGACGCTACGTATGCGAGCTTGGCCCCTCCTACCTGTAGAAAGACTGATGCGGCGTCGAGCTCGAGCAGGAGCCGCCAGGCGCGATGGTGCTCGGTCCATGCCAACCCCGTCACCTTTGTCATTGTCGATTCCGATGTGGAGGACGACGGGGACGAAGCTGTGCAGAACGCCATTATTGCCTCCTTGGCGAAGGGCAAGCCACGGGTGGGAGTGGATGTCGCCGGGAAAGGCACGGCGGTGTCACCAATCGAGGTGGACTCCGACGACGGCGGTGTGATGTGGGTTTAGATGTTGTTTAGGATGGTTGCAATTTCGGTTGTGTTTAATGCGAGTACAATTATTGTAATGTGATTATCGAGCTATATTGAGAAATATGTGCAATAGCAGCGTGTGAGTGCTTCCACTTTAGAAATTGTGTCCGTGGCATTTGCATGTTGCATTATCAACGTAGATTACTTGTAAACAATCCAACGAAAATCATCAGATTACAACCATCGGACGGGAGTGGCAGGATGGAAGAGAAGTTGGGACAGTGGCTTCGAGGGGAAGGACACTGGCAGGTGGGCCCTCGGAACACATGACACTGACATGCGGGAGCGGGAGCACACGGTATTGCCGGTCTGTCCAAAGCAAGCGGACTTTGTAACGTGACAACAGCAAGCTGATTTGACCAATATAATAACTCGTCGAAGTATTAAGGAGTACTGAAAACTACAATTGGGGTACATTCGCACAACACGTATGCTCTAAGCACCTGAGAAGCATCGCTTAAGTCTAACAATAACGACATCACAAGTACTACATTTGCCTGTCGGTCTTCTCGATACAAATGTAGAAATGCATCTGCTTGTTCGGTCCAGCACCGACAAGGTACTAGGATGGCACGCATAGGATCGAACTTAGGTCCACATACTCCACCTCTCGCGGCGTCGGGCAGCTCGGCGCCTCGGCTAGCACAAGAATGCTATCCGACGACGGTGGCTGGGCGTTCGCCCACATGCGCACCGTGTATATGGGCCAGGCGCATGAGACCGACCTGACGCATATGGCACCCACGACGGTGGGCCCGGCTCTGGTTCCTGGAAGACCGGCGGTGATGGTCAGGACAAAAATAGAGCGCCCCCCCCCTGGAATATTAGCAGGCGGCGTGCCGTGTCAGTGAATGACACCTGATCTTGGAGAAGTTGGGCTTGCCCGTATGAGATCCTAATCACTTCGATCAAGTGCCCATCTGCAAGGTGGACGGCAAGCTCTGCCGGCGGGCCGGTGTAGTTGCAGCTCGGCTCCGTGTAGGCGCACGCGCCTTGCAGGCATGCGAGCTCGTGGAGCGGGAGCTCGCGGTAGGAGTAACGGCGAAAGCATCCTAGGTGGGAGCACACGAGCGGGAACGCCGCTGCGAAGTTGCACGCGAGGATATCCAGATTCTTGGGCTCCCACATCTGCCACATCTCAAGTTCGTCGAGAAATTGGAAAAAAAAACAGCAGTTAGATTGGCGAATAGCAGGAATGTGTAGGATACGTTCAAAAGCTTGTAAAATGATTTCTTACCATGAAGGCAGTGACCGGAGAATTGACAGATGTCGTCGGCTTGCGGCTACGGCAGGATGGAAGTGAAGTGGGGAAAGTGGCTTCGAGGGGAAGGAAGAGAAGTACGGGGAGGAGGAGAAGTAACGGGGACGTGAAACTAGGATATGGCCCACTGAACTCGTGAGTCATAACACTCGCAACATGCCAATTTGTCCAGAGCAAGCATGGCTAATCGTGCCGCAGAATAGCCTACTCGAGGATTGCTCTCGCGAAGACCATCCCAATCGTCCAAGCGCCCCAACCAAACGGTATGTAACAATCGTCAAGCAGAACAACTGTGTTATGGCATGCCTTCTAGAAGACTCGGTCTAACGGTGGATCCATTGGGGGGCTGTGCTAGTTTTAGTATAAGAACAAGCATGCAATGACTCAAATGGATCGATGTGTGGTTTGTGGAAATAACACACATGCAATGACTCTAGTGGTTGATCTATGTGTGGTTTGTGGAAATAACACACATGCAATTAATGTAATGGATCCATAAGTGGTTTATGGAAAAGAACACACATGCAAAAACCACTGGTTGATCCATATGTGGTTTGTGGAAAGAACACACATGCCATGAACACTAGTGGTTGATCCATGTGTGGTTTGTGGAAAGAACACACATGCAATGACAGTGGTGGATCCATGTGTGGTTTGTGAAAATAACACACATGCAATGACTCTAGTGTTGGTTTTAGTATAAGAACACACATGCAATGACTCAAGTGGTTGATCCATGTGTGGTTTGTCAAAATAACACACATGCAATGACTCTAGTGGTTGATCCATGTGTGGTTTGTGGAAATAACACACATGCAATGACTCTAGTGGTTGATCCATGTGTGGTTTGTGGAAAAGAACACACATGCAATGACTCTAGTGGTTGATCCATGTGTGGTTTGTGGAAATAACACACATGCAATGACTCTAGTGGTTGATCCATGTGTGGTTTGTGGAAATAACACACATGCAATGACTGTAATGGATCCATAAGTGGTTTATGGAAAAGAACACAGATGCAATGACCACTGGTTGATCCATGTGTGGTTTGTGGAAAGAACACACATGCAATGACCACTTGTTGATCCATGTGTGGTTTGTGGAAAGAACACACATGCAATGATAATGGTGGATCCATGTGTGGTTTGTGAGAAGAACACACATGCAATGACTCTAGTGGTTGATCCATGTGTGGTTTGTGGAAATAACACGGATCCAATGACTCTAGTGGTTGATCCATGTGTGGTTTGTGGAAATAACACACATGCAATGACTGTAATGGATCCATAAGTGGTTTATGGAAATAACACACATGCAATGACTCTAGTGGTTGATCCATGTGTGGTTTGTGGAAATAACACACATGCAATGACTCTAGTGGTTGATCCATGTGTGGTTTGTGGAAATAACACACATGCAATGACTGTAATGGATCCATAAGTGGTTTATGGAAAAGAACACACATGCAATAACCACTAGTTGATCCATGTGTGGTTTGTGAAAAGTACACACATGCAATGACCACTTGTTGATCCATGTGTGGTTTGTGGAAAGAACACACATGCAATGACAGTGGTGGATCCATGTGTGGTTTGTGGATAGAACACACATGCAATGACTCTAGTGCTAGTTTTAGTATAAGAACACATGCAATGACTCTAGTGGGTCCACATGTGGTTTGTGGAAAAGAATAAACATGCAATGACCACTGGTTGATCCATAAGTTGTTTGTGGAAAAGAACACAGATGCAATGAGTCTAGTGGATCCATGTGTGGTTGTGGAAAAGAAGACACATGAAATGACTCTAGTGTTGGTTTGTTGTTTTAGTATAAGAACAAACATGCAATTACTCAAATGGATCCATATGTGGTTTGTGGAAAGAACACACATGCAATGACTCTGGTTGATCCATATGTGGTTTGTGGAAATAACACACATGCAATGACCACTCGTGGATCCATGTGTGGTTTGTGGAAAACAACACACATGCAATGACCACTGGTTGATCGATAAGTTGTTTGTGGAAAAGAACACAGATGCAATGAGTCTAGTGGATCCATGTGTGGTTTGTAGAAAGTAACACACATGCAATGACTCTA